>CM033737.1:17342068-17344599 GCA_019671005.1 Hibiscus mutabilis | reverse complement strand
TGATAAAACTCCAATCAAGATACAATTCATCGAAAACAATTTTTCTGGTGTGAAAAATATATATTTTTTTGTATCATTTCTCCAAAAGTTGATAAACTAGGTGGATACGTAAAAGATATTTTTTCTTTTCCATCACTTTGACATGTGTAAAAAAAATATTGTGACATTTCATTTTTATAGCATTTTCAAACCGGTCATTTTTTATATATCGCAAAGGTCGATTCCATCGTTTAGAATAAAAAAGAAGTGACACAAGGGGTTTTTCAAACCATAATATATATTTATCTTTTTTTTTTTAATATTTCGAACTTCGAACTTTCATGATTCCCATCCAGGTAAGAAGTTTCATAAACTGGTCTATTTTTATAGTATGCCTCTTTAAAGGGAAAGTGGAGTCCGCCCTTTATTTTTCTTTTTTCTTTCCAGTCACTCGTAGCTTTTCTGTTTCATCGATTTTGCTCGGATCCACCCTTTCCTCCGAAAAAAGGGAAGAAGAAGGATTTTCTTCGGTGGATACCTCTTGTTCCTGGTTATACCCCCCCCTTCGGAAGTAGTTTCTATTTCTATGTTTCTTTCTTCCTCACTTTCCCCCACTTCTGAAATTCCTTTCAATCTCTTAGTTAGAATGGGTGACGGCATTCTACCTAAATAGTAAACACAGGTAATAAATAAGAGAATACTAAAAATGCGAGCCATAGAATTTCTAAATTCTGATACAAGATACTTATTAGATCGAATAAGTACATTAGACCTAATAAAATTATTTTGTTGTATCCAGGCTAATACCAATCCAACCCATTTCATGAATAAAATATGCCCAATTAACCAACCAACAAAACTACTTGTTACAAATAACATATTGTTGTTGCATCGAAACATATAAATGTTGACTAATCTGGCTAACATTGAACTTGGTAAAATGAAATGGTTGAATAATTGAATAATTAAATTATTCAGAATACACATTGAATGCTAAGATTACGCATTGAATTTCTGGTAGTACGTCCATAATCAAAAAGTCTTTGTGATTGTTCCAGAAAGAAATGAAACAAAAGATACGGTAGAGCTAGGACAGTTATTGTATGAGGTCTACCCAATGCTAAATGCAGAGGTACATAGTAGATTGATATGAACATCATGAACTGTCCTGCAATAAACCCAATTGTTGCTGATACCTTGTTATGGGTTCCTTCTTCCATAACTCGAGCTCGTAGAAGGAAGATATAAGAGGGACCTATGGATAATGTGGTTAGAAATCCATAATAGAGTCCGACCATAACGACCGAATTGATTATCTTCATGCATAAGGAATTTAGATTCCCTGGTATAAAAGATTTTAAAATCATCATTAACCTCCCTTTTTTCTTTTCTATTTCTGGATTATTATATGATGATTTTTGAACTTTCCATATACATATATAGAAATAGAAAAAGATAGACTAGAACCGACATCTCTTATGTCATGTCAATGACAATATAAAAATGGAATTGGGATCTGGATGGAATATAATGAAATAGAGCCACTTTGAGGTTCCCTATGAAATGCGGCATGGAACGGAGCTACTACGAAGAAGTTCCGGGGGTTACGAAGGAAACTTCGAGTTCATATTGGTCATGGGTTGAGAACGGGAATTGAACTCTATGAGATCTAATCTCCCGTTGTTCCTCAGTAGCTCAGCGGTAGAGCGCGGTCGGCTGTTAATCGACTGGGGTCGTAGGTTCAATCCTACTTGAGGAGATTTGATTCATTCCGAATTTTGACTCATTCCAAATTAAAGAATTCAGAATGTCGTAATGAAAGAGTTCGCTTTGACCGTTAAGAGCAAGTAACCCGTTCCTCGTGTCTTTGTTTCTATTGCATTCTATCTCATCGTATCACATTCTGTTCTGCGATATTTGAGAATCACCGTCAATACCTCGGTGTAGGTGTCCGGGATAATCCTTTGTTCCATAGTCCCGGGGCTATTTACAACCAGCCAATTAAAAATTCTCGGATGTACTAGTACTAACAAGTGCCTCAAAGATGCACTTATCGATTTTCCCGAGAGACCACAATTATCACGAGAAAACACATTAATTTAATGACGAGTAGTGCAATTTTTTCTATACTACTAATACTTGTACTTGCTCTGCTATTCTGCCCAAGCCCTTTGGTGAGGAAGAAGAGTTATCGTAAAAAAAAAAAAAATATGCTTATTTTGTTTTGGCCGGGAATACTATATATAGAAATACTATATATAAAATAGAAAAGTAAATATACGATAAATAAAAGGCCACTCCATTTTCGGCAAAAGACCCACGCCCAAGTTCCATAGCTTTGGGTCCGCTATCCCGATCATGATTTTCCTACCCATGAGAGGGAAAGGTCCTTCCCTTTGGGCGGTTGTGGGCGAGGAGGGATTCAACCCCGACACACGTGGTTCGTAGCCACGTGCTCTAATCCTATGAGCTACAGGCCCCACCTCGTCTCCACCGGATCTGTTCCCAGAGTACCCTAAAAAAGGAACCTTTCCTCTCCCCAGCCATTTCGG
>CM033737.1:15869225-15976968 GCA_019671005.1 Hibiscus mutabilis | reverse complement strand
ATTTTAGAAAAATTATGAATGAACCTCAAAACCTCGCATGTCCAAGAAAGCTTCAAATTCCTTTAACCGAACTTGGTGGGGGTAATCTCTCGATCACGTCCACCTTGGCTTTGTCTACTTCAATTCCCTTGGATGAAATCTTGTGGCCGAGCACTATTCCTTCATCTAGCATAAAATGGAACTTCTCCCAATTGAGGACTAAATCAGTTTCTTCACATCTTGCCAACACCTTCTCTAAATTACCGAGACAGCTATCGAAGTCATTACCAAAAATAGAAAAATCATCCATGAAGATATCATGGAAGTCTTCGACCATGTCTGAAAAGAGTGCTATCATGCATCTTTAGAAGGTTGTCGGGGCGTTACACAATCCGAACGACATCCTTCGAAAAGCATAAGTACCGTATGGTCATCTGAAGGTTGCCTTTTCTTGATCTTATGGTGCTATGGCAATTGAAGGTGTGATCATCTTCCAACAAAATCTTTCCTAGTGGCTTTGTTTAGCTTTCGATAATCCATACAAACCCTCCAACCGGTCACAGTCCTGGTTGGAATGAGTTCATTGTTTTCATTACTTACCACCGTTATACCTCCCTTTTTCGGTACACATTGTACCGGACTTACCCATGTGCTATCAGAGATAGGGTATATAATGCCGGCGTCAAGCCACTTGATGATTTCTTTCATTACAACCCCTTTCATGGCATGATTCAGTCTCCTCTGGGCCTCAATTGAAGGTGTGATCATCTTCCAAGAAAATCTTGTGCATGCACACTGCCAGGCTAATTTCCTTCAAGTAGGCAATTGTCCATCCTATTGCCTTTTTGTGTAGCTTCAACATTTTGATCAGCTTCATTTCCTGCTCAGGCTGTAACTTAGAAGAAATAATTACAGGCAATGTATTATCGGTTCCTAAGTATGCATATTTTAGTTGCTCTAGCAACTGTTTCAACTCAAGAAACGGTGGTTGTTCAATAGAGGGCTTTTCGCGCTTACCTTCCTTACCTGAGTAATCAAGTGGTTCAAAGTATGTACCTGGTCGATTGACTAGCCAATTTGCCTCTTCTTGTTGTTCCTTATTGACCGGTTCTTCATACTCCTCAGGTTCCTCTTGATCGGCAATGTAGTTGCCGAGGCAACTAAATTCCTCGTCGAAGTTAAACTCTGCCTTGGCATGAAGAAGTTGGCATTCTTCTGGATCATCGGCATGCCTTAGTGTTTGGAACACATTTAGTTTAACTTGCTGGTCATTCACCCTCATTGTGAGTTCTCCTTTTCAACATCGATCAAGGTTCTCCCTATTGCTAGGAATGGTCTCCCGAGAATGATAGGTGGATGCTCATCCGCTTCACAATCCAAAACAATAAAGTCACGGAAAAAAATAAATTTATCAACTTTTACCAAGATGTCTTCAAATTTTCCCTCCGGATGCACATAGGATCTGGCTTCATTAGCTGTAGCATAATCATGTTGTAGGTCTTGCCTTCCCGATTCCTAGTTTCGAAAACCGATTTAGGCATCAAATTTATGCTAGAACAGGTATTGTGAAACTTCCGAGATCCTTCAACTTAGGTGGCATACGATTGTGCAACATGGCCATGCATCCCTCTCAAGCGGCAACTATTTCAAACTCTCCTAGCCTTGTTCTCTTGGACACAATGTCTCTAAGAAACTTGGCATAGTTCGGCATTTGTTCAATTGCTTCCACCAATGGCAAGTTGATGTGGACTTGCTTTAGGATATCAAGAAACTTCTTGAATTGATATTCTTGCTTTTGTCGCTTCAACCTTTATGGGAATGGTGGTGGAAGTCGGTTATCTTCGATCCTTTCATTGTTTTGGAACCTGATTGACGACATTGCCAAGATAACTGGAGTTGCTGAGGCATGCTTATCACAAGTTGCCGAAGCATCCTTATCGTCGGTTGCCGAGGCATGCTTATTGCCGGTTGCCGCGGCAATTCCTGGTTCAGCATCTGAGTCTTTGTCGCTAGGTTCGTCTTGATCTTTTTGTGGAGTTTTGTTTGATGAGCGGGCTTGAGCCTCTTTAAGTTGTTGGCCACTTCTAGTGGTGATCGCCTTACATTGCTCATGGCCAGTTCCTCTTGCGACTTCAGTATCGCTAGGTAAACCTCTTTGCGGTCTAGTATTCAGGTTTTGAGCAAACTGTCCGACTTGATTTTCTAATGATTTGATTACCGCCTCTTGGTTTTGCAATCTCATCTCGGTCCAGTTAATAAAAGCATCAGTTCTTTTTATGAAGTTACTATTCTCAGCCATATAAGATTCAGTTTTCATCATAAAAGCATTTAGAGAATTTTCCAAAGAACTAGATGTTGTCGGTTGTTGCTGTGGCAACTGTTGCCATGGCATATTCTGCTGGAATCCCGATGCTTGTGCATTCTGATTGTTCTGGTTTAAAGCATTGTTGGGATTACTCCATGAAAAATTAGAGTGCTTCTTCCAAGCTGGATTGTATGTATTGGACATCAAATTGTTGTTCCGATTGTAATTCTCCACATAGAAGCTGGATTTCGGATTCTGCATACATTTAGAAGAATCATGGTTATCACCACACAACTCACAAAAAGAATCCATTACCTTGACCTCATGTGTGTTGTTTGGTTTTTGCATGTTCTGGACCATCTTGGTTAAAGTGGCCAATTGTGCCGAAATTGAATCTGATGATCCTAGTTCATGTATTGTGGCTTGGCGTCTAACTCCTCCTCTTCTAGTATAGGGGAATTGATAATCATTCTTGGCTAGCCTGTTTAGAATTTGCATTGCTTCCTCCGGTGACTTATCTAGGAGTATGCTGTTTGCCGAGGCATCTAGCATCATCCTTGTTGGTGTATTCACGGCGTTATAAAACATTATTACTTGAGTCCAGTCCGGGAATTCGTGTAGGGGCATTTGTGTAGAAGTTCTCTATATCGCTCCCAGGCCTCGTACATGGATTCATCATCTGCCTGCCGAAAAGAAGTAATGTCATTACGAAGCTTATCAGTCAAATTTGTAGGATTAAACCGAGCAAGGAAATCGCGACAAAGATCGGTCCAAGATCCTATTGATCCGACAGGAATGCTATTCAACCATGCTTTCGTCCTATCCCTCAGTGAATAGGGGAATAATCTTAATCGTAATACATCGGGGGTGACTCCGTGTATTTTGAACGAGTTGCAAATCTCGAGGAAAGATTTTAGATGTTGTCGTACATCTTCAGTTGCTGAGCTGCCAAATTGACCAATTGTGTTGATCATATTAACATTACCAGTTTCAACTCAAAGTGGCCGACTTCAATTTCAGGTGCGACAACTCCTAGATTAAGTCCATCAAGATCTTCTTCAAGATAGTCTCGAATAGTTCTGTTTCGTGCAAGAATCACTCCTCCTCCTGCTGGAACATCTTGATTCATATTGCCGTCTTGATTAGCCATTGCTACTCTTATCCTTCGTCTAAGTCTTTGTAAGGTTCGTTCGATTTATGGATCAAAGGGATATTCTGGTGTAATCGATCTCGCCCTGGTCATATACCAATGCAAAACCAAAGTTTGTTAGCCCTTTGAATCTTAAACAAGAAAAGTAAAAAGAAAGTGCAAGAAAATAAAAACAAAGTCGCTATTGCCAATCGCCGGTAACGGCGCCAAAAACATGTTGCACGTAATAAGTGCTACGCAATTGTGCAAGTATACACGTTGCAAGTTATAGTATAAAAGATATCATCTCCATAGGGATTGGTGCCACTTCAAGAATCTAGTCTCTTGCACTGTAAAAAGTAAAAGAAAACACAAGTAAATGATTATAGGAGTTTTAACTAATAACTAATCTAGAAAGCAAATAAGTAAAAGGCAATGTAATTAGATGGGAGAGATAGGCCAGGTTATCGTGAGTTGAGGTGTGATAGCCGATTGTATCGTCTTGGTAAAAGAGTGCATGGGCAACTCAGTTGTCCTGGAAACTTGCACAACGGGGTTGCCTTGGCAACTAATCGATGGTTTCCTGGGCGACTAGTTGGGCAACTACTCCGGCGTCTAAGTAGCAACCTTCAAGGTTCGGCAGAGCGTTCTTCAATGGTTTCTTCTTATCCCTAAGTCGAAACTCTAGCTACTTGTGCATGCATTGATAATACATCCCTGCGTGAATCAAGGGTGAACAACAACCAATCTTGCGCTCCTCTTAGTCGTTGAAATCCTTAACTTATTTCTAAGCTGGATTAATCTTCACCATCAATAGATTGAATAAAGATCATATTCATTTGTTTCTTGAATCTAACTATCCCAATATTAGATAAATAGATGAAGTCACGAGATCTTCTCCTAATTCACTCGCAAACAAAAATAAGAACCAAGAATGAATAAACCTTGAATAGAAAAGTGCAAACTCTTATTACCTAAACAAAATCCAATAGTTTCTCACAACCACAAAACACAATAACCATAGCCAAATAGATTTAGTTCATGGCTAGATTCCAAAGAAATACAAGATAAATAATCCCTAGCATGAACCTAATTGAACAAGAAAGAAAAAGATGAAGGATGAAGCTTGTCGAAATCCTCCTTGCCCTAGATGCTTGTCGAAAATTCTCTCTTCCCTCTCCGTCTAGAGTTGACGGCATGGCCTCTAATTTATAGGGCTAGGTCAAAGTCTTTCTTTGAGGAGGAAGTTAAGCTGGAATTAAATTATCTTTAAAGAATATAATTCTTTATTATAATTATATTCCTTCTAGAAATTCTCCTATCTTCTTGGAATTTAGTTCTTCTTTAATCTCTTCATGGAAATCAAATTCCTTTGGGATTTATCTTTGCTCCACGTCATCTTGGGCTTGTCTAGTCATCAATTTCGACTACCATATCACCTTATTCTTTGTCGACAATTGCCCTGGCAACTGGCTCGACGTCTCCTTCATGCATTGCCCTGGCAACTAGCTCTAGCCTTGCTTTGGCAAGTGATCCTGCACATACACACAAAACACACCAAAGCAGCATCTTTTCCCACAAAAACTACCAAGTTATGTAATCAAGCTCAACGATGGAAGGAAACATGGATTAATGCATGAATGGCTAATTATGCAACTAATATAAGCCTAAGTCTAACAATAATATGAGTAAAAAGGGTAAGAAAAATAGTACTTTTGAACACTTATCACAAACCTATGCTAAGGGTAACATCCACTAACTAGGGAGTGTGTAACACCTCATTCCCGTATTCGAATACCGAATAAGAGTTAGAGATGTCACAGAACAATAACATGACTTATACTAAAAAAAAATCTATAAATTTAAAACTTTTGAAAATATTTAAAATTAACTTGCACACAAAATCGGAGCTTCTTTACTTTATGAAAAATAAATTAATTGTTTGATAAATAACAAACTCTAAACCAAAATAGACAAATTTATTACATTTATACATGCCACTAAATAAATTAAAAACCTCAAGTAGGATGTCATTACTACGGTACCTTGATGAAAATTTCTAAAATTGATGTAATGCCTTATTTACACTCATTGTCTCGAACCACCTACGTGTGCACAGGAAAACACACGCTAAGTACGAACTTGGTGAGGTACTATAAGTTAATCATAAAATTAAATAATAATCAGTTTTTAAGTATAACATGGTATAAACAATTTCCATATAAAACTATTTCAAATAAATATTGCTTTAAAGCAAAGACGAAATAAATATAAAAATCATTTTGTAAAAGTTCTTTTTATCAATAGCCCAAGAAATACGTATAGAGAGAAACTAAGTATACGAGATCATGTACTCCAAGAGTACTAGCCATTTCCCCTAAGGAGAAAGGAAAACATTACATTAATACGAGCTCGTTGTGCTTCCAGAGCACTAGTCACAGAAGTGACGGTAGTCCCAGACTACTAGATCCGAAGATCAATGCATTCCCAGAATGCTAGCCACTATGTGGCAAGTGTAGCTACAATGCAATCCCAAACTGCTAGTCTCTTATGGCATGCCACTATACTGTAACTCTCATGGAAATCTTGGGCAATAAAGCAATACCATTACCTTTGCAAAATATCATTTTATAGATGGTAAAAATCTCATCATCGATAAATCGAAATAATAGAGAAATTCGTACTCCATTATATCATAATTCATTACAGGAATATAGTGGTATTTGGCACACTTTCTAATCATTTTTATGGAATTTTTGGTAAATTTCCAAACTCACTGCCAAAGACTAAAATTATGGGCAGATTTCATAATTCACATCTTTAGCATCCTTTAACCATTCTAACACCTCAAATTAACCTTCAATTACATAATCGAGCATAAAGAACATCATTCAAATTATTTCCATCTTTAAAATAATTTTTACAATATTTCCTCCTCAATTTCTCTATATAGCTGAATTGTCCCTATAGCATATACCATAGGATTTTCATCACTATAAGCATAGAAACAACATCACAACAACATTTCCAACATGATTGAACCTTATAACATGAAAGTTTAACATGCTCTTCAACAACCATAATCACCAACTTCAACTTAGGAACAAGAAAACCATGTAAAACTTGTACCAAATGAAACAAAATTCGAAGGAGAACAATTTTGTATCTCATGAACTAACCTTGAATCCAACTCTAAATGCTTCAAATCAAGCTTGAAATTTTTCTCCTTTCTTAAAAAGCCCACGGTAGCAAGGATGATGAGCCAAAATTCCACACTTTTATTTTCTTTTCTTTTTCAGGACATATTGCATTATTTAACCTTATTTCATAAATAAAAAGTTGAGGGATAGCCAAATAACAATTTTACCCTTGATTTCCAATGCTCCAAAGCTTGCCACTTGTCAAAATATATTATCTAATGACCAAGATTTAGTCTTCTATTAGTATTTGACAACTTTTCCCTTGAAACAAATCAAAATTCCAAATTTTCCCTTGTAATTTTTTAAAATTACAATTGTTGCGCGTATTGAGTGCTACGCAAACGGTGCAAGTATACACGTCGCAAGTAATAAAATGATACGAGTATCGTCTCCACAGGGATTGGTTTGGGCCACTTTTCTTAAGTTACTACGTTGGAAAAGAAAAACACAAGTAGGTGATTGTAGGAATTATAACTAATGAGTAAACTAAGAGCAATAAACTAAAAGAATAGATGAAATCAAAAGTGAGGGAATAGGCCAAGTTATCATGAGTTGTGGAGTGATGATCGAATGGTTCGTCATGATGATTGAGTAGCAGTCAGATTGTCAGGGCAATTCTGTTATGAATGCCTAGTCGATTGCCAGGGCAATTTGGTTGCAATTGCCTGGTTGATTGCCAGGGCAATTCTGCCGTGTTGCCTGGTCAGTTGCCATTGCAATTCCCCCTCGTTGTCTGATCAGATTGCCTGGGCAATGCTATTGCGATTGCCTGGGCAATGCTCTTGCGATTGCCTGGGCAATTAAGAATGGGTCGATTGCCTGGGCAATTGAGCATTCACTTCCAAAGTTCGGCTAAGCGTTCTGTAATGATTCCTCGTTATCCCTAACGCGAAATACTGTTAATTGCACACGTCTTGATAATACATCCATGCGTGAATCAAGGGTGAACAACAACCAATCTTGTGCTCCTCTTAGCCGTTGAAATTCATAACTTATCCCTAAGCCGAATTAGTCTTCACCAACTTTCCCTTGTATGAAGACCATGCTCATTCATTTCTTGAATCTAACTTTCCCGATATTAGATAAATAGATGATTGAATTCTGAGATCCTCTCCCAATTCACTCGCAAACAAGATTGAGAACCAAGAATGAACAAACTTTGAAAATTGAATTGCAACTCAAAAACCTAAACAAAATCCAAAAGATTTCACAACCACAAAAACACAATAACCCCAACCAATCAAGTTAGTTCATGGTTTGGTTCAAAAGATATACAAAGAATAATCCCCAAACATGAATCAAATGAACTAAAAATAAAGAAGATGATGAGGTGCGATCAGCTCTCTCTCTTATCCGATTTCCCCTTCCTCTCCTCCAAAGTTGCGTTAACCTCTTAATTTATAGGAAATGACCTGATCGGTTTGTTTGTTGATAGGAGAGGTTGGATTGCGTTGGAGTTGGATTTGCATTAGAGTTGGATTACGTTGGAATTCCATGGAGTTAAGATCCTAATCCAATTTAAACTCTTCAATTCTGCAGATTATGTTGTTGATAAGGATGAGTTTAAGTTGGAATTGAATTGGATAAAAGAGATAATTAATCTCTCTTATCTTTATCCTCAAACTCCTCATAAAACTCTTGGAATTTAATCTTCCTTTGAATCTCCAATTCTTCTAGGATTTATCTTCTTCCACGTCATATTAGGCTTTATTTAGTCATCAGTTCGAGTGCCACATCATCCTATCCATTATCGACAATTTCCCTAGCAACTAGCTTGGCATAACCTTCATGCACTGCCCTGGCAACTACGTCAGCATCTCCTTCATGCACTGCCTTGGCAACTGCGTCGGCATCTCCTTCTTGGACTACCCTGGCAACTGCGTCGGCATCTCCTTCTTGTATTGCCCTAGCTACTAGTTACAACCTTGCTTTGGCAACTGATTCTACACACACAAAAACACACCAAAACAACATATTTTTCCACAAAAATCACCAAGTTATGTAATCAAGCTCAACGGTGGACAGAAACATGAATTAATGCATGAATGACTAATTATGCAACTAATATGAGCCTAAGTCTAACAATAATATGAGTAAAAAGGGTAATAAAAATAGTACTTTTGAACACTTAACACACCCCCAAACTCAAACTATTGCTTGTCCTCAAGCAATGCAAACTAACAATTACCTGCCAAGACTTTAATCATCAAAGACATGCTTCAAACTTGAATTCAAACCTCAAAACCGTGGCACAAAGTATGATCACCTTTTAATTTTTTGGATAGCACAAAAAATTACCCAGAATCAAACTATAATGCTCGTGACAATGTGTGTGCGTAGTTGTGTACAAGTTGATTTTCAAGATTCTATGTGAACAATAGGCTTTTATCAATTTAATTACTGGGGCATTTATTTTTATTTTCACTGGAGCCAATTTCGGGCACCTCTAGCAAAGTAAGCAATTTCTCATTTTATTTTAGTCGACTAGAGCCAATTTCGGGCACCTCTAGCGATTCTTTAATGTGCATTAACTACTAGAACTAGTTTCGGGCACCTCTAGCAAGAAAGTGCATTTACTACTAGAGCCAGTTTCGGGCACCTCTAGCAAGAAATTAAATTTTAATTTTCAATTTTAAATTTACCCAAAATTTAAGCAACCTAAGTTCACTAAGTTTGTTTCAATCAACAAGCCACAACTGTGTAAAAAAATTCAGCATCATAGTAAAATTCTAAGTTCTTTTCATGCAATCCTAAAATTAAAGGTTCTTTCAATTAAGTGCAGTGGAAAAAATTCATCATTGGATATTCAACAAGTCTTAAGCAATTAAATCCAATCAAAGGCATGGCAAGTAACGTATGCAACATATATGTGATTGCTAAAGATGAATGCAGCTAAACATGAAACTAACTAGAAACCAACACCTCCCCAAACTCGAGAGAAGCATTGTCCTCAATGCATGTAAAAGTTAAACAAAATTTAAAAGAAACTAAATGAAATGATTTAGCCAGAGAGGTCGTCACCTCGAGTGATAAGTATCATTCGTGCCATTTGCTTGATTCATATTCCGGTCGGTGGTTGAATGCTTGTGGTTGGTTCCGCGTGAATAGCATTGCTTTGATTTGATCCATGTTTGCCAAGGCAGATTCACTTGCCTGGGCATTAGTAGTTGTCGAAGCCCTTGTTGTTTCTTGGGCATTGCCAGTTTCTATTGCCGTGGCAACTGCTGAAGTAGTTGTAGGGGCAGTTGCCGGGGCATCCTCTGTTGCGGTTGTCGTGGCAAGTAGTCGGCAGGGAATTTCCTTAGCATGGTGGTTGTGAGTCTTGTTGTGGAAAAGAAAAAAAAGAAAATCGAAAAGATAAAGAACACTGTAGACAAAATATAAAATATCTCATAAAATTTCCAAAAATAAATAAAGAACAAAAAAAAAACAAAAACAACCGAAAATCAAATAAAGTTTCAAAAAAAAAAATTTTCTTAGAAAGAGCATTTTCATGCATCTTTTAAGTTTACTGCATATCCGAGAAAACTGGAGGAGGGTCGTTTCTGATACTTCTTATAGTCCATCTGCACCCTCCATCGAGTGACAATATTGCACAAAAAGTGTTGGGCTAATGTGCTCGCAGCTACTCCCCTTTGTGTTACCATGGTGGAGGTGTCCTTCTTTCGTGTTCCCTTGTAGTCCATGCATGCCCTCCACCTTGCTACTGTTCCTGAAGGCACAAATATATTAATAGGAAAAATTATATCCATTCCCAACCATTCAATTACCTCATTCTTGTTAACTTCTATCATGGTTGGATGTAGCCTTTGTTGTCGTGGCAATTACTGCTCAAGCCAATTGCCGTGGCAATCAATTACCAAAATTCACTGTAAGTCAAGGCAAAAACCAATTTTCTGAAAAGCTTCACGAGTCCAAAGACCGTTTTCTTTTGGCCTCTCAAACATCTCCATCAGTAGAGATTTCGATGGCTTCAAATCTACCAATATCGGTTCCTCAAGACATACCTGCAATAGACGAGGTGAGTTTTTAAAGAATTCGAAAGGTTCAACCATTACCTTCTCATATTCTATTGGCAAAGTATTATCATATCGTTGATCGTGCGTGTGGTCGTCCAATTACCGTAGCAACTGTAGATGAGAGAAATCTACAAATTCCTGCTTCAACATCAACGTTGTAACCTTCTGGGCATCAGGTTCCTCAAAATTTGTTGTAGTATTGTTGTTCTCAGCTTCACTGAGTGTTGTCGCGACATTGCTCTGTTCAGGCTCCTCAATCATTGCCGAGACAATTAGTTGCTCAGGCTCATCATGTGTTGGGCAGTCTCTCTCATTGTCATCCTCTTGACTTGGAGGTTCTAGTTGTTCCCTACACATCAGGAACCTCTCTTCACATTGCTCCTTATCCTCTTGCCTTGGGACGCCAGTATTCCCAGGAATGGATTGTTGGTGCATATTATCCAAGGCATATATGGATCTCCTCAATTGATCTTCTGAATCCCCCAAGGTTGCATCCCACTGAGCTATCCTCGTATCTATGGACTTTGATAACTCTCGAATCTCTCCAATTGATCCATCAAGTCTAGCCAAGGAAGCTAGCAACTTTTCCTCCAGCGAATTTGAATGCTCTTGAAAAGGACTATATTTCCATGGCATATCTGTTGCTACGGCAAAATTATCATGGTAAAAAAAATTTGAGCTTTTTGATCATACCATGAAGGATTTTGTTGTTGGTTCCATCTATGGTCCTCCATGTAGCCATATGCACTGAAAATGTGAGGAAAATTTTCAAACACATGATGTTCTCCACACATAGCACAAGAGTTTTCCACGGGATAGGCTCTTTGGGCTTTTCTCGGTTGGTATAGGTAATCATCGAAGGTTGTAAGAAATTCTTGAGTGGATTGATTCCTATCTTCCATCATCAACTCTCGAATAGATCAGCTTTTATTTGCTGACATGTTGATGTCCCTTAACTTGTAGCGTACCTAATATTTTTTTGATAAAACAAACAAAAATAAAAGTTAGTAAAACTAAGAGAAAAATATGCAATAACAAAAACAACTAACACCAATTGCCAATCCCCAACAACGGTGCCAAAAACTTGTTGCGCGTATTGAGTGCTACGCAAACGGTGCAAGTATACACGTCGCAAGTAATAAAGTGATACGAGTATCGAGTATCATCTCCACAGGGATTGGTTTGGGCCACTTTGCTTAAGTTACTGCATTGGAAAAGAAAAACACAAGTAGGTGATTGTAGGAATTATAACTAATGAGTAAACTAAAAGCAATAAACTAAAAGAATAGATGAAATCAAAAGAGAGGGAATAGGCCAGGTTATCATGAGTTGTGGAGTGATGATTGAATGGTTCGTCGTGGTGACTGAGTAGCAGCCGGATTGCCAGGGCAATTCTGTTACGATTGCCTAGTCGATTGCCAGGGCAATTTAGTTGCAATTTCCTAGTTGATTGCCAGGGCAATTCTGCCGTGTTTCCTGGTCGGTTGCCAGGGCAATTCCCCCTCATTGTCTGATCAGATTGCCTGGGCAATGCTCATGTGATTGCCTGGCCAATTAAGAATGGGTCGATTGCCTGGGCAATTGAGCATTCACTTCCAAAGTTCAGTGAAGCATTCTTCAATTATTCCTCGTTATCCTTAACGCGAAATACTATTAATTGCTCACGTCTTGATAATAAATCCCTGCGTGAATCAAGGGTGAACAACAACCAATCTTGCGCTCCTCTTGGCCGTTGAAATTCATAACTTATCCCTAAGCCGAATTAGTCTTCACCAACATCCGTTTGTATGAAGACCATGCTCATTCGTTTCTTGAATCTAACTCTCCCCATATTAGATAAATAGATGATTGAATTCCGAGATCCTCTCACAATTCACTCGCAAACAAGATTGAGAACCAAGAATGAACAAACTTTGAAAATTGAATTGCAACTAAAAAACCTAAACAAAATCCAAAAGATTTCACACCCATAAAAACACAATAACCCCAACCAATCAAGTTAGTTATTGGTTGGGTTCATAAGATATACAAAGAATAATCCCCAAACATGAATCGAATGAACTAAAAATAAAGAAGATGATGAGGTGCGATTAGCTCTCTCGCTTGTCCGATTTCCCCTTCCTCTCGTCCAAAGTTGCGTTAACCTCTCAATTTATAGGAGATGATCTGATCGGTTTGTTTATTGATAGGAGAGGTTGGATTGAGTTGGAGTTGGATTTGCATTGGAGTTGGATTGCGTTGGAATTCCATGGAGATAAGATCCTAATCCAATTTAAACTCTTCAATTCTGCAGATTATGTTGTTGATAAGGATGAGTTTAAGTTGGAATTGAATTGGATAAAAGAGATAATTAATCTCCCTTATCTTTATCCTCAAACTACTCATAAAACTCTTGGAATTTAATCTCCCTTTGAATTTCCAATTCTTCTAGGATTTATCTTCTTCCTCATCATATTAGGCTTTATCTAGTCATCAATTCGAGTGCCACATCATCTTATCCATTATCGACAATTGCCCTAGCAACTAGCTCAGCATAACCTTCATGCACTGCCCTGGCAATTGCGTCAGCATCTCCTTCATGCACTGCCCTGGCAACTGCGTCGACATCTCCTTCTTGCACTACCCTAGCAACTGCGTCGACATCTCTTTCTTGTATTGCCCTGGCTACTGGTTCCAGCCTTGCTTTGGCAACTGATTCTGCAAACACAAAAACACACCAAAACAATATCTTTTTTCCACAAAAATCACCAAGTTATGTAATCAAGCTCAATGGTGGAAAGAAACATGAATTAATGCATGAATGACTAATTATGCAACTAATATGAGCCTAAGTCTAACAGTAATATGAGTAAAAAGGGTAATAAAAATAGTACTTTTGAACACTTAACAACAATCTTGCCATTATTCATCCAACGGCTCATATTTAATATGGAAAATCAACTTAAATCCAATGGTCCATGTTAAATCCTTCCAAATTAAGGCATGGAAAATATATTATTAATCTTGCCAAAAACTTGTTGCGCGTAATAAGTGCTCCGTAATTGTGCAAGTGTACACGTCGCAAGTTATAGTATAAAAGATATCATCTCCACAGGGATTGGTGCCACTTCAAGAATCTAATCTCTTGCACTGTAAAAAGTAAAAGAACACAAGTAGAAGATTGTAGGAGTTTAACTAACAACTAAACTAGAAAGCAATAAAGTAAAAGAAGATGTAATCAAATGAGAGAGAATAGGCCAGGTTATCGTGAGTTGAGGAGTGATAGCCGATTGGATCGTCTTGGTAAAAGAGTGCAAGGGCAACTCAGTTGCCGTGGCAACTTCCGCACTGGGGTTGCCTTGGAAACTAATCGACGGTTACCTAGGCGACTGGCTGGGCAACTGTTTGGGCGGCTGGCCAACAACTTCAAGGCTCGGCAGAGCGTTCTTCAATGGTTTCTTCTTATCCCTAAATTAAAACTCTAGAGAATTATGCATGCCTTAACAATACATCCCTGCGTGAATCAAGGGTAAACAACAACCAATCTTGCGCTCCTCTTAGCCATTGAAATACTTAACTTATTCCTAAGTCGGATTAATCTTCACCATCAATAGATTGAATAAAGACCATACTCATTCGTTTCTTGAATCTAACTCTCCCAATATTAGATAAATAGATGAAGTTATGAGATCCTCTCTCAATTTACTCGCAAACAAGAAGAAAAACAAAAAATGAGTAAACCTTGAATTTGAAAGTGCAAACTCTTATTACCTAAACAAAATCCAATTGTTTCTAATAACCACAAAACACAATAACCTTAGCCAAATAGATTTAGTTCATGGCTAGGTTCCAAAGAAACACAAAACAAAGAATTCCTAGCATAAACCTAATTGAACAAGAAAGAAAAAAATGAAGAATGGTTGAAGCCTTATCGAAATCTCTCATTGCTCTTGCCGAAATCTCCCTCCTCTCTTTGTCGAAATTTCTCTCATCTCTCCCTTTGGAGTTGACGGCTTGGTCCTCAATTTATAGGGCTAGGTCAAAGTCCTTTTTGAGGAGAAAATTAAGTTGGAATTCAATATCTTTAAAGAATATAAGTCTTTATTATATTTAAATTCCTTCTAAAACTTCTTCTATGTTCTTGGGATTTAATTTCTCTTTAACCTCTTCGTGGAAATCAAACTCCTTTGGGATTTAACTTTGCTCCACATCATCTTGGGCTTATCTAGTCATCAATTTCGACTACCATATCATCTTATCCCTTATCAAAAATTGCCCTGGTAACTAGCTCGGCATCTCCTTCATGCATTGCCCTGGCAGCTAGTTCCAGCCTTGCTTTGGCAAGCGGTTCTGCACACACAAACAAAACACACCAAAGCAATATCTTTTTCCACAAAACTAAGCAAAATATGAAATCAAGCTTGTCCATCAAGGAAACAATGCAAACATGCATGAATGGCTAATAATGCAACTAATATGAGCCTAAGTCTAGCAATAATATGAATAAAAAGGATAATAAAAATAGTACTTTTGAACACTTAACACACCCCCAAATTCGAACTATTGCTTGTCCTCAAGCAATGCAAACTAATAACTACATGCCAAGACTTCAATTTTCACAAACTTAGCTTTGAACTTGATTTCAATTCTCAGAACCGGAGCACAAAGTATGATTGGCTTTTCATTTTTCGGAACACTTAGGAGTTACTCGGAATCAAACTATAATGCTTGTGAGTGTGTGAGGAGTTGTGTGCAAGTTGGATTTTCAGATTCTTTGCAAACAAGAGGTTTTCAAATTACTTCATTGGGTTCTTTTAACATGTTTTAACTAGAGCCGGTTTCGGGCACCTCTAGCATTTTGTTTTTAGTTTTCAAATTAATTTATTCGACTAGAGCCATTTTCGGGCACCTCTAGTGATCAATTTTTAGCACATACTAGAGACAATTTTGGGCACCTCTAGTGATTAATTTTTAGCACTTACTAGAGCCAATTTCAGGCACCTATAGTATTCATCCAATTTTTATTCTAATCCCCCAACTTTTTTAACTATCAACCTAAGTTCGCTAGAATTCCTTAAATCAATCAAGCCACACAGTGTTTCATCAAGTTTAGCATCATAGTACGATTCTAAGTGTTTCCATGTTTATCCTAGAATAAAAAGTTTTATCAATTAAGTACATTGGCAAAGTCATCATCGGATATTCATCAAATCTAGGCAATTCTTGTTCCAACTAAAGGCATGGCAAGCAACTTATGTATCCTAAATGCAATACTTAAGACAAATGCAACTAAACATGGTAACTAACTAATAACAATCCCCCCAAACTCGAGTGAGGCATATCCTCAATGCACGCAACAAAGAAAAATAAAAATAAAGAAAAGTAAAATGCAAACGAGAACTTACTTCGAGAGTTCGTCGTCGTGGATGATTAGTTTCCTTTTGGTCACTGTCTTGATTCTTTTGCTTGAACGCGGTGGTTGCTTCCTTGTTGCCGATGGTGGAATCGATCCTCGTAGGGGTTGTCCTCATCATCCTCTTCATCAATGTCATTGGCTTTTCGCTTGGGCTTGGAGGATTCGATTGGTGCAGTCTTTGTTGGTGCACTGAAGGACTCGTCCGAATCTGAAAAATCACAGAGTGATTCAGTACGACTTGATTCGGGCATAGGTGCTTTACCTTTGGCTTTTGCAGTGGTTGTCGGGGCGTCTTTAGCTTTGGTTACCGCGCCATCTTTAGTGTTGGTTGCCGTGGAAACTTCTTAGGCAGGCGCGTTGTAGGTTGTCGTGGCATCATCTATTGCGGTTGTCGTGGAAACTGCTTTATTAGTTACCGTGGCAAGGATTTCGGCAGGAAAGATGGGGAACGGAACACGGTTGTCTGGGTACTTTTCCAACATGACTTGGGTGATGGCATTGGTGTGATCCTTCATGTACCGTATGAACATTAATTGCTGGTCTTCAATTTTCCTAAGGCGGTTCGCCAACTGTTGTAATAGTGCTTCAAGTTGTCCCGAGGTTGCTGTCCGAGTTGCCCAGGCATTAGTTGCTTGGGCATTAGGGGTTGCCGAGGTGGCAGGAGTTGCTGCGGCAATTGAAGGCATTGGGGATTTTAACGGTGCCTCTCCCATTAGCTTTCGGATTTGTGCTCGATTCCAACCGGACTTTGGTAGGGCCTTTTCATTAGTGGACTCACTTGGGACATGCATCTGCTTGCAAAGATTGGAAATTAAGCAAGGGAAGAAAAGAGAACCCTTGTCTTTTGTGCTACATACAATAATCTCATCACAAATGATTTTTCCAATATTAATGATGCGATTATGCAAGATAGAATGTATGAGCAAAAGACGAGGTGTATCAACGGTGGCATTGTGTGTTGAGGGCATTAAAGAAGTTTTAACAAACTTATTCCATAATTTTGCCTTAGGTTTAAGCCGAAGGCGATTTACCATGCCCTTGTATTTACCATCGTTCCAATGAGTTCCCGGTAGAGTAAGTTCTTAAAGCACCTTGTCGAGTTGCTTGGGCGTGAGTTGATCAACAAAGGCTTGATGCCCGTCCTTCTCAATGTAGATCCCATAAAAGGTGTTGATGTTTTCGGGGCTTATGAGTATAGCCTTGTCACGAACAATAACATAAGGATTATCCGGTTTAGGTGAGTGAGCATAGAATTCTCTTACCCATGAGATGTTACCCGGTTCTGATTGATGTCAAAAGATTTACCACTTTTGATGTGCAATCGTTTTTGAAGATGAATGGTTCAAGGCCAAAATCTTGATGAGAGTTGGTATATTCGAAGCCTTGTTCTTTGCAAATCTTCCAGCTTTCAAACTTGGAGTGAAATCTTTCTTGAATCACCGGTGTAGCAAACTTATTGTATCTTGGTTCTTTGGAGGAACTTGGATGAACCAAAAATTCGATTTTGGATGCCATGGATGATCTTGGTTGTGATTTTGGTAGAAACAAAGAAAAGAAAGCAAAAGAAACTAAATAGTTGCAAGGTGAAAAGTAGAAATAGGTTTCTTGGAAGTTAAGGGTGATGGGTTAAATAGAAAAGATAGGTAGTAAATATGGTGGGTGGGAGTAATTTTGAAAGAAAGAAAACAAGGGTTTAGATCGGGGGAAGGTGACGGCTAGGGGGTTTAGGGAAGGGGAAGGGTTTGGCCGGTTATGTATAGTTTATTTAGGGTAAATTAGAGGCTTAATATAAGCCTTAGATTCAGCCCATTAATTTCCTTGTTGAATCAAAATTCCTCTTTATCTTGAACTCTTTTCCTACAATTCAAAAACAAATAAAATAAGGATTAAAATTAAAGATAAACTAATAAAAGAAAATAAATAAAGATGTGCAAAGAAATTCTTAAACTTAAAATAAATAATTAGATAAATATGAAAGAAAGATGTAGTCTTAATCTTAAAGAAAATAAATAAATCTATCCTAAAAAGAAAAATAACCGAAAATAATAAATAAAAAATTTAAATACTTAAAAAAAAGAAAATATCGAAAGGAGAGCATGCTCATACATCTCCTAAGGTGACCACTTATTTGTTACGTTCCACATGGGCACCGTTGTAGTGCTCCAATCTTTGTCTGTTAACTTTGAATTCATGTTCGTCAGTGATAGATTTGATTATCACGGCACCATGGGATTACGGTTTGACAACTTCGAATGGTCCCGACCATCTTGATTTCAGTTTTCCCAGGAAAAGTTTCAGCCGAGAATTGAATAAGAGACCTAGTTGCCCTGGCATGAATTGTCGCGGCAATAGTTTCTTGTCATGCCATTTCTTTGTTTTCTCCTTGTAGATTCGTGCATTATTATAGGCGAGTGCACGAAATTCTTCTATCTCGTTGAGGTCCAACAAACGCTTTTGCCCGACACTTTCCCAATCCATATTTACGGTCTTGATTGCCTAATATGCGTTGTGTTCGATTTCCACCGGTAGATGGCATGTTTTGCCATAGACAGGGGAAGGGAGACATACCTAAGGGTGTTTTGAATGCAGTGCAATATGCCCAAAGTGCGTCATCTAGTCCTACTGACCAATAATTACTAGAGGAATTTACAACTTTCTCGGGTATCCCATTCAATTCCCGGTTGGGAATTTCTGCTTGCCCATTGGTTTGTGGGTGATATGCCATGGCAATCTTGTGTTACATGCTGAAGCGTTGCAACATCTTGGCAATAAGTCTGTTGTCAAAGTGCTTGCCTTCATCACTGATAATTGCTCTCGGCATCCCAAACCGCGTAAATATATTTTTCTACAAGAATCGTTGCACGGTCTTAGAATCGTTGGTGGGAACTGCAGCTGCCATAACCCATTTAGACACGTAGTCAATGACAAGTAGAATGTAGAGGTTGCCGAATGAAGATGGGAAAGGTCTCATAAAATCGATCCCCCATACATCGAACAATTCCACCTCGATAATGTTTTGGAGTGGCATCTCGTGTCGTCTAGAGATATTGCCCGTCCTCTGGAAACGATCATATTGCTTGTAAAACTCTTGGGCATCTTTGTGCAATGTTGGCCAATACAAACCGGATTGCAAAACTTTGGTCGCGGTACGAGTTCTTCCAAAATGTCCTCCATAGGGTGAAGAATGGCATTGCCGGAGTACATTCTGCTGCTCCTCTTCAGGGACACATCGGCGTATAACCTGATTTGCACATTGTTTAAACAAAAGAGGCTCGTCCCAAAAGTAATGCTTAGCTTCATGGAAGAACCGCTTCTTAAACAAGGAAATTAACTAAATCCGCGTGTATTGCCGAGGTATTTGTTGCTGTGACAACTGCTTCTATGGTTGCCGAGGCGTGTGCATCAAGGGTTGCCGAGGTATGTGCGTCAAAGGTTGTCAAGACATACGCGTCTGGTGTTACCGAGGCGTGCGCGTCAAGGGTTGCCGAGGCATGTGCGTCAAGGGTTGCCGAGGCGTGCGCATCAGTGGTTGCCGCGGCGTCAGGGGTTGCCGAGGCATGCGCATCCATGGTTACCGAGGTAACTAATAGTTGCTCATCCGGGAATGCATCGCATATCTCTAAATCCGCATCCTCCTCCCTATTGCTTTCTAAGCATGATAAGTGATCGGCCACTTGATTTTCTGTTCCTTTCCTATCCTTAATTTCAATGTCAAACTCTTGTAAAAGCAATATCCAACGAATCAAACGAGGTTTGGCATCCTTTTTAGCAAATAGATACTTAATTGCCGAATGGTCCGTATGAACAATTACCTTTGTACCAATCAAATAGGACCATAACTTGTCAAATGCAAAAACTACGGCTAGTAACTCTTTCTCCATTGTTGTGTAATTCACTTGAGCAATATTAAGAGTTTTACTAGTGTAGTATATCACATGAAAGGTCTTACCTGTGCGTTGGCCTAGGACTACTCCTACCGCGAAATCACTTGCATCACACATGAGCTCAAAAGGTAGCGTCCAATCGGGTGCAACGACAATGGGTGCCGAGGCAAGCTTTTCCTTTAGGGTTTCGAATGCTTGGGCGCAAGAATCATCAAAATTGAAGACTTTATCCTGTTCAAGCAAAATGCACAAGGGTTTAGTAATTTTAGAAAAATTATGAATGAACCTCTTATAAAAACCTGCATGTCCAAGAAAGCTTCAGATTCCTTTAACCGAACTTGGTGGGGTAATCTCTCGATCACGTCCTCCTTGGCTTTGTCTACTTCAATTCCCTTGGATGAAATTTTGTGGCCGAGCACTATTCCTTCATCTACCATAAAATGGCACTTCTCCCAATCAAGGACTAAATCGGTTTCTTCACATCTTGACAACACCTTCTCTAAATTTCTGAGGCAACTATCGATGTTATTACCAAAAATAGAAAAATCATCCATGAAGATCTCAAGGAAGTCTTCGACCATTTCTGAAAAGAGTGCCATCATGCATCTTTGAAAGGTTTTCAGGGCATTACACAATCCGAACGGCATCATTCAGAAAGCATAAGTGTCGTATGGGTATGTGAACGTTGTCTTTTCTTGATCTTCTGGTGCTATGGCAATTTGATTGTAACCTGAATAACCATCAAGAAAATAATAAAAGGGTTTACCTGCAAGACCGTTAAGCAATTGATCAATAAAGGGTAATGGGAAGTGATCTTTCCTAGTGGCTTTGTTTAGCTTTCGATAATCCATACAAACCCTCCAACCGATCACAGTCCTTATTGGAATGAGTTCATTGTTTTCATTACTTACCACCGTTATGCCTCCCTTTTTCGGTACACATTGTACCAGACTTACCCATGTACTATTCGAGAGAGGGTATATGATGCCGGCGTCAAGCCACTTGATGATTTCTTTCATTACAACCCCTTTCATGGCATGATTCAGTCTCCTCTAGGCCTCAATCGAAGGTTTGTGATCATCTTCCAACAAAATCTTATGCATGCACACTGCTGGGCTAATTCCCTTCAAGTTGGCAATTGTCCACCCTATTGCCTTCTTGTGTAGCATCAACATTTTAACCAGCTTCTTTTCCTGCTCGGGCTGTAACTTAGAGGAAATAATTACATGCAATGTATTATCGGTTCCCAAGTAAGCATATTTTAATTGTCCTGGCAATTGTTTCAACTTAAGAATCGGTGGTTGTTCAATGGAAGGCTTTTCGAGTTTACCTTCCTTACCTGAGTAATCCAGTGGTTCAAAGTATGTACCTGGTCGATTGACTAATCAATTTGCCTCTTCTTGTTATTCCTCATCGATCAGTTCTTCATACTCCCCAAGTTCCTCTTGATCGGCAATGTAGTTGCCGAGGCAACTAAATTCCTCGTCGAAGTCAAACTCTGCCGTGGCATGAAGAAGTTGGCATTCTTCTGGATCATCGGCATGCCTTAGTGTTTGGAACACATTTAGTTTAACTTGCTGGTCATTCACCCTTATTGTGAGTTCTCCCTTTTCAACATCGATCAAGGTTCTCCCTGTTGCTAGGAAGGGTCTCCCGAGAATGATAGGTGCATGTTCATCTGCTTCACAATCCAAAACAATAAAGTCAGCGGGAAAAATAAATTTATCAACTTTTACCATCATGTCTTCAATTTTTCCCTCTAGATGCACATAAGATCTGTCAGCTAGCTGTAGCATAACTGTTGTAGGTCCTGCCTTCCCGATTCCTAATTTCTAGAAAACAAATTTAGGCATCAAGTTTATGCTGGCTCCAAGGTCACATAATGCTTTCCCGACATAGTGGTTTCCAATGGAACAAGGTATTGTGAAACTTCTGGGATCCTTCAACTTGGGTGGCATGCGATTGTGCAACATGGCCATGCATCCCTCTATTGCGGCAACTGTTTCAAACTCTCATAGCCTTGTTCTCTTGGACACAAAAACTTGGCATAGTTCGGCATTTGTTCAATTGCTTCAACCAATGGCAAGTTGATGTGGACTTGTTTTAGGATATCAAGAAACTTCTTGAATTTATGTTCTTGCTTTTGTCGCTTCAACCTTTGTGGGAATGGTGGTGGAAGTTGGATATCTTCGATCCTTTCATTGGTCTGGAACCTGATTGACGGCATTGCCGAGGCAACTGGAGTTACCGAGACATTGTCAACTGGTGTTGCCGTGGCATGCCTATCATTGGTTGCCCCGACATCCTTATCAATGGTTGCCGAGGCAATTCATGGTTCAGCATCAGAGGCTTTGCCACTGAGTTCGTCTTGTTCTTTTTGTGGAGTTTAGTTTGATGAGCGAACTTGAGCCTCTTTAAGCTGTTGGCCACTTCTAGTGGTGATCGCCTTACATTGCTCAGAGCCAGTTCCTCTTGCGACTTCAGTATCGCTAGGTAAACCTCCTTGCGGTCTAGTATTCAGGCTTTGAGCAAATTTTTCGACTTGATTTTCCAATGATTTGATTGTGGCCTCTTGGTTTTACAATCTCATCTCGGTCCTGTGAATAAAAGCATCAGTTCTTTTTATGAAATTACTATTCGCAGCCATATAAGATTCAGTTTTCAACATAAAAGCATTGAAAGAATTTTCCAAAGAAATAGATGTTGTCGGTTGTTGTTGCGGCAACTATTGTCGTGGCATATTCTACTAGAATCCCGATGCTTGTGCATTCTAATTGTTCTGGTTTAGACCATTGTTGGGATTACTCCATGTAAAATTCGGGTGCTTCTTCCAAGCTAGATTGTATGTATTGGACATCACATTGTTGTTCCGGTTGTAATTCCCCACTTAAAAGCTGGATTTCAGATTCTGCATACATTCAGAAAAATCATGGTTACCACCACATAACTTACAAAAGGAATCCATTACCTTGACTTCCTGTGTGTTGTTTGGTTTCTGCATGTTCTGGACCATCTTAGTTAGAGTGGCCAATTGTGCCGAAATTGAGTCTGATGATCCTAGTTTATGTATTGTGGCTTGGCGTCTAACTCCTCCTCTTTTAGCAGATGGGAATTGATAATCATTCTTGGCAAGCCTGTTTAGAATTTGCATTGCTTCCTTCGACGACTTATCTAGGAGTACGTCGTTTGCCGAGGCATCTAGCATCATCCTTGTTGGTGTATTCATAGCGTTGTAAAACATTGTCACTTGTGTCCACACTGGGAATCCGTGTAGGGGGCATTTGTGTAGAAGTTCTCTATATCGCTCCCAAGCCTCGTACATGGATTCATCATCTACCTGCCGAAAAGAAGTAATTTCGTTACGAAGCATATCAGTCAAATTTGTAGGATTAAATCGAGCAAGGAAATCATGACAAAGATCGGTCCAAGATCCTATTGATCCGACAGGAATACTATTCAACCATGTTTTTGCCCTATCCCTCAGTGAGTAGGGGAATAATCTTAGTCGTAAAACATCGGGGGTGACTCCTTGTATTTTGAATGAATTACAAATCTCGAGGAAAGATTTAAGATGTTGCCGTGCATCTTCAGTTGATGAGCTGCCAAATTGACCAATTGGGTTGATCATATTGAACATCACCGGTTTCAACTCAAAGTGGTCGGCTTCAATTTCAAGTGTGACAATTCCTAGATTAAGTCCTTCAAGATCTTCTTCAAGATAGTCTCGAATAGTTATGTTTCGTGCAAGAATCACTCCTCCTGCTGGAACATCCTGATTCATATTGCCATCTTGATTAGCCATTGCTACTCTTAACCTTTGTTTGAGTCTTTGCAAGGTTCGCTCGATTTCTGGACCAAAGGGATCCTCTGGTGTAATCGGTCTCGCCCTGGTCATATGCCAATGCAATACCAAAGTTTGTTAACCCTTTGAATCTTAAACAAGAAAAATAAAAAGTGCAAGAAAATAAAAACAAAGTTGCTATTGCCAATCCCCGACAACGGCGCCAAAAATTTGTTGCGCGTAATAAGTGCTCCGCAATTGTGCAAGTGTACACGTCGCAAGTTATAGTATTAAAGATATCGTCTCCATAGGGATTGGTGCCACTTCAAGAATCTAATCTCTTGCACTGTAAAAAGTAAAAGAACACAAGTAGAAGATTGTATGAGTTTAGCTAACAACTAAACTAGAAAGCAATAAAGTAAAAGAAGATGTAATCAAATGAGGGAGAATAGGCCAGATTATCGTGAGTTGAGGAGTGATAGCTGATTGGATCGTCTTGGTAAAAGAGTGCAAGGGCAACTCAGTTACCGTGGCAACTTGCGCAGCGGGGTTGCCTTCGCAACTAATCGACGGTTGCATGGGCGACTGGCTGGGCAATTGTTTAGGCGGCTGGCCAGCAACTTCAAGGCTCGGCGGAGCATTCTTCAATGGTTTCTTCTTATCCCTAAGTCGAAACTCTAGCTAACTGTGCATGCCTTGACAATACATCCCTGCGTGAATCAAGGGTGAACAACAACCAATCTTGCGCTCCTCTTAGCCGTTGAAATCCTTAACTTATTCTTAAGTCGGATTAATCTTCACCATCAATAGATTGAATAAAGACCATACTCATTCGTTTCCTGAATCTAACTCTCCCGATATTAGATAAATAGATGAAGTTACAAGATCCTCTCCCAATTCACTCGCAAATAAGAAGAAAAACCAAGAATGAGTAAACCTTAAATTTGAAAGTGCAAACTCTTATTACCTAAACAAAATCCAATTGTTTCTCACAACCACAAAACACAATAACATTAGCCAAATAGATTTAGTTCATTGCTAGGTTCCAAAGAAACACAAAACAAAGAATTCCTAGTATAAACCTAATTGAACAAGAAAGAAAATGATGAAGAATGATTGAAGCCTTGTCGAATTCTCTCCTTGCTCTTGTCGAAATCTCCCTCCTCTCTTTGTCAAAATTTCTCTCCTCTCTCCCTTTGGAGTTGACGGCTTGGTCCTCAATTTATAGGGCTAGGTCAAAGTCTTTTTTGAGGATGAAGTTAAGTTGGAATTAAATATCTTTAAAGAATATAATTCTTTATTATATTTAAATTCCTTCTAGAACTTCTTCTATCTTCTTGGGATTTAATTTCTCTTTAACCTTTTCATGGAAATCAAACTCCTTTGGGATTTAACTTTGCTCCATGTCATCTTGGGCTTATCTAGTCATCAATTTCGACTACCATATCATCTTATCCCTTATCGAAAATTGCCCTGGCAACTAGCTCGGCATCTCCTTCATGCATTGCCCTGGCAACTAGCTCGACATCTCCTTCATGCATTGCCCTGGCAACTGGTTCCAGCCTTGCTTTGGCAAGTGATTCTGCACACACACACAAAACACACCAAAGCAATATCTTTTTCCACAAAATTAAGCATAACATGAAATCATGCTTGTCCATCAAGGAAACAATGCAAACATGCATGAATGACTAATAATGCAACTAATATGAGCCTAAGTCTAGCAATAATACGAATAAAAAGGGTAGTAAAATAGTACTTTTGAACACTTAATACCTTAACATATAACAAAATATCTTAAATATTCGATTCAATCAGTTTATCAAAATTTTTCTTGAACTTAACCATTTTATAGCTTTTAACACAAATTTTGTACGAAAAATTTGAGTAACACAAAAACTTCATTCTTGGGCCTAAACTATTCATCTACGAGACTAAAATATATAACTTTCAAAAATTACAATTTAGTCCCTCAACTTTTCCTAAGTTTATATTTTAGCTACCAAACTTTCATTTTATTCATTTTGGTCACTAGCTAGAATTTTAAGGTATTGTAGAGAGATTAAATCTAACAAGTCCACGAAGACTGTTACTCTCAATCCTCACTCACCTACCACGGTAAAAACCTTACCTACTATCACTTACCTATTTGGCAAATTAATCAATCCAACATCAACTTCTAAATCTTACCACTATACTTATTCCACGAGAATTTATATCATTGTATGAATGAGAAATCAAATCTCCATCAATGCAACTACATAAACCAAGACATATCATAGGTTCCTGACATACCATCAGTAAAGTTGTCATCTTTGGCCTGAACAGTAGACAGTCTAGGGACGGCTCGAGGTAGACTCTGACGATAGATCTCACAATACCCTTACCATGATATCCAGACAATGCTCTAGCACTGCCTTTCGCTAAACTCTGATCATGCCAAGAAGGAGTCAACCTCTAAGACTGAATTGGTGTACCCTCATCCATCACTGGGCAATCTTTCACCATATAACTTGGTGCCCAGCACCTATAGCAAACCCCCTAAAAACAAACATAGCCCAAGGTTATGTCAACCATAAAGCTCCCAAGTAGTTGGAAGCGCCGCTCCAGCTGAACCATCTGTACTTCTTTTAAGAGTAGAAATCAAGGAACCCTTACGAACCCTCAATATAGATCCTTGGTTGACTCTTGGTAGCTAATCTAAAGTAACTCTCTTTGACCCCTCAAAGCATGAAACCTCCTAGACAGAGCCTAAGAAGGACTTATGATGTCATAGGTCTCCACAACATGGTCTTTATAGTCTTTAATCTAACTCAGTATTGAACCTTGAAGCTGCTAGAGTGCCTTCGCACTAGTGTCTAACTTCGAGAATGTCCCAAGTGAACCCACTGTCACATGCACCTGAAGGTCAATCTTTAATCCTTTCCTGAACCTCTTACACCTCAACTCCTCAGTGGCGACCAACTCCAGGCATAACGGCTCAACAAAAGAAAATCTTGCTCATACTCAAACACTGTCCAATCCCCCTAAACTAGATACAAAAACTGATCTCTCATCTCATCCTTGTGAACCTTATTGATTTACTTCTTCCTGAACTCAACCAATAAGATATCCCAAGTTCGAAGTGCAGGCTGCAGTCCCAAGTCAACTGTCTCCCACCACTCATGGGCATTGTCCTTAAGAAAAAAGACAATGTAATCGAGGTTATCCTTCAGATTACCCCTCATTAGTCTCAAAATCCTCTGACTGCCTTTCAACCACTAGTCAACTTGATCAGGTCATCCTCGCCCAAACCTTCAACATCTTTTGGTTAGTAACAACGAAGCTTCTCCCATTTGAGAGACACAGCTCTCCTTACGACTCTTCTGATAGTTTCTGACGCCATTCGCCCTATCAAATTTGAAATCGCGCTAAGAAAGTGTTAGCTCATCATTCTCATTACCAAAGTTTAGGTTCCTTCAGAACCCTGAAGCTTCAAGCACTACGCTTAACATCTCAAGTTGGCATTGTGTTCGAACAATCACCCAATGTCCAAAATCATATCAATTTTCCAAAAGGACAACTCCACTGAGCCTTTCAAAACACCCACCCTCAAGCATCAATAGAGCATCTCCAAAAACACTTCATCTGTAGTCACATAAAAATTCTGGAGGTTTGCCACTTGCATTTCAACTCTAAGTCTTCAACTTAGAATACCTTGTTCTCATGTGATCTCACTATGGATGTAAGAATAGGTGGGTCCCCAGATCCACCAATCTCGAGTATTGCCTTTCACATATTCAACAACGCCCTTTCAACCACCATTATAATCAAATCGCAACAATCGTACATTTTTTGATGATAAGTGTTCAAAAGTACTATTTTTCTTACCCTTTTTACTCATATTATTGTTAGACTTAGGCTCATATTAGTTACATAATTAGTCATTCATGCATTAATCCATGTTTCCTCCCATCGTTGAGCTTGACTGCATAACTTGGTTGTTTTTGCGGGAAAAGATGTTGCTTTGGTATGTTTTGTGAGTATGTGCAGAATCACTTGCCAAAGCAAGGCTAGAGCTAGTTGCCAGGGCAATGCATGAATGAGATGCGGAGCTAGTTGCCAAGGCAATGCATGAAGGAGATGCCGAGCTAGTTGCCAGGGCAATGCATGATGGAGACGTCGAGCCAGTTGCCAGGGCAATTATCGACAAAGAATAAGGTGATATGGTAGTCGAAATTGATGACTAGACAAGCCCAAGATGACGTGGAGCAAAGCTAAATCCTAAAGGAGTTTGATTTCCATAAAGAGGTTAAAGAAGAATCAAATTCCAAGAAGATAGGAGAAGTTCTAGAAGGAATATAATTATAATAAAGAATTATATTCTTTAAAGATAATTTAATTCCAACTTAACTTCCTCCTCAAAGAAGGACTTTGACCTGGCCCTATAAATAGATCACCAAGCCGTCAACTCCAAGGATAGAGAGAGGAAAGAATTTTTGACAAGTATCAAGGGCAAGGAGGATTTCGACAAAGCTTCATCCATTCTTCATCTTTTTCTTTCTTGTTCAATTAGGTTCATGCTAGGGAATCTTTATCTTGTGTGTCTTTGGAACCTAGCCATGAACTAAATCTATTTGGCTAAGGTTATTGTGTCTTGTGGTTGTGAGAAACTATTGGATTTTGTTTAGGTAATAAGAGTTTGCACTTTTCTATTCAAGGTTTATTTATTCTTGGTTCTTATTCTTGTTTGCGAGTGAATTGGGAGAGAATCTCGTAACTTCATCTATTTATCTAATATCGGGAGAGTTAGATTCAAGAAACGAATGAGTATGGTCTTTATTCAATCTATTGATGGTGAAGATTAATCCGGCTTAGGAATAAGCTAAGGATTTCAACGGCTAAGAGGAGCACAAGATTGGTTGTTGTCCACCCTTGATTCACGCAGTGATGTATTATCAAGGCATGCACAAATAGCTAGAGTTTCGACTTAGGGATAAGAAGAAACCATTGAAGAATGCTCCGCCGAACCTTGAAGTTGCTGCCCAGCCGTCCAAGTAGTTGCCCAACTAGTCGCTCAAGCAACCATCGATTAGTTACCAAGCCAACCCCACTGTGCAAGCTACCACGGCAACTGAGTTGCCCTTGCACTCTTTTACCAAGACGATCCAATCGGCTATCACTCCATAACTCACGATAACCTGACCTATTCTCTCTTTTTCTTTCATCTATTCTTTTAGTTTATTTCTTTTACTTTACTCGTTAAAATCAACTCCTACTATCAATTGTGTTTTTACTTTTACAGTGGGATAACTAAAGCAAAGTGGCCCAAACCAATCCCTGTGGAGACGATACTCAATACTCGTATCACTTTATTACTTGCGACGTGTATACTTGCACAATTGCGTAGCACTTATTACACGCAACAAGTTTTTGGCGTCGTTGCCGGGGATTGGAAATAGCGACTTTGTTTTTATTTTCTTGCACTGTATTTTTACTTTTCTTGTTTAAGATTCAAAGGGCTAACAAACTTTGGTTTTGCATTGGTATATGACCAGTGCGAGACCGATTACACCAGAATATCCCTTTGATCCAGAAATCGAACGAACCTTACAAAGACTCAGACAAAGGTTAAGAGTAGCAATGGCTCATCAAGACGACAATATGAATCAATATGTTCCAGCAGGAGGAGGAGTGATTCTTGCACGAAACATAACTATTCGAGACTATCTTGAAGAATATCTTGATGGACTTAATCCAGGAGTTGTCGCACCTGAAATTGAAGCCGACCACTTTGAGTTGAAACCGGTGATGGTTAATATGATTAACACAATTGGTCAATTTGGCAGCTCAGCAACTGAAGATGCACGACAACATCTTAAATCTTTCCTCGCGATTTGCAACTCATTCAAAATACACGGAGTCACCCCCGATGTTTTACGATTAAGATTATTCCCCTATTCACTGAGGGATAGGGCGAAAGCATGGTTGAATAGCATTCCTGCCGGATCAATAGGATCTTGGACTGATCTTTGCCGTGATTTCCTTGCTCGGTTTAATCCTACAAATTTGACTGATAAGCTTCGTAACGACATTACTTCTTTCCAGTAGGCAAATGATGAATCCATGTACGAGGCTTGGGAGCGATATAGAGAACTTCTACACAAGTGCCCCCTACACGGATTCCCAGTGTGGACACAAGTAACAATGTTTTATAATGTCGTGAATACACCAACAAGGATGATGCTAGATGCCTCGGCAAACGGCATACTCCTATATAAGTCGTCGGAGGAAGCAATGCAAATCCTAAACAGGCTTGCCAAGAATGATTATCAATTCCCCTCTACTAGAAGAGGAGGACTTAGACGCCAAGCCACAATACATGTACTAGGATCATCAGACTCAATTTCGGCACAATTGGCCACTTTAACCAAGATGGTCCAGAACATGCAAAAACCAAACAATACACTTGAGGTCAAGGTAATGGATTCCTTTTGTGAGTTATGTGGTGGTAACCATGATTCTTCTAAATGTATGCAGAATCCAGAATCCAACTTCTATGTGGGGAATTACAACCGGAACAACAATGTGATGTCCAATACATACAATCCAGCTTGGAAGAAGCACCCGAATTTTTCATGGAGTAATCTCAACAATGCTCTAAACCATAATAATCAGAATGCACAAGCATCGGGATACCAACAGAATATGCCACGACAACAGTTGCCGCAGCAACAACCGACAACATCTAGTTCTTTGGAAAATTCTCTCAATGCTTTTATGTTGAAAACTGAATTTTATATTGCTAAGAATAGTAATTTCATAAAAAGAACTGATGCTTTTATTAACAGGACTGAGATGAGATTGCAAAACCAAGAGGCGGCAATCAAATCATTGGAAAATCAAGTTAGACAATTTGCTCAAAACCTGAATACTAGACCGCAAGGAGGTTTACCTAGCGATACTGAAGTCGCAAGAGGAACTGGCCATGAGCAATGTAAGGCGATCACCACTAGAAGTGGCCAACAACTTAAAGAGGCTCTAGCTCGCTCACCAAACAAAACTCCACAAAAAGATCAAGACGAACCCAGGGGCAAAACGTTAGAGGATGAACCAGGAATTGCCGCGGCAACCGGCAATAAGCATGCCTCGGCAACCAACGATAAGCATGCCTCGGCAACCAATGATAGGCATGCCACGGCAACCCCAGTTGGTGAAGCCTCGGCAACTCCAGTTGTTCCAGCAATGCCATCAATCAGATTCCAGACCAATGAAAGGATTTAAGATATCCGACTTCCACCACCATTCCCACAAAGGTTGAAGTGACAAGAGCAAGAATATCAATCAAAGAAGTTTCTTGATATCCTAAAGCAAGTCCACATCAACCTGCCATTGGTGGAAGCAATTGAACAAATGCCGAACTATGCCAAGTTCCTTAAAGACATTGTGTCCAAGAGAACAAGGCTAAGAGAGTTTGAAACAGTTGCCGCAATAAAGGGATGCATGACCATGTTGCACAATCGTATGCCACCCCAGTTGAAGGATCCCGGAAGTTTCACAATACCCTGTTCCATTGGAAACCACTATGTCGGGAAGGCATTATGCGACCTTGGGGCTAGTATAAACTTGATGCCTAAATCGGTTTTCCAGAAACTAGGAATCGGGAAGGCAAGACCTACAACAGTTATGCTATAGCTAGCCGAAAGATCCTATGTGCATCCAAAGGGAAAAATCGACGACATACTGGTAAAAGTTGATAAATTTATTTTTCCCGCTGACTTTATTATTTTGGATTGTGAAGCAGATGAGCAAGCACCTATCATTCTCGGGAGACCATTCCTAGCAACAGGGAGAACCTTGATCGATGTTGAAAAGGGAGAACTCACAATGAGGGTGAATGACCAGCAAGTTAAACTAAATGTGTTACAAACACTAAGGCACACCGATGATCCAGAAGAATGCCAACTTCTTCATGCCACAACAGAGTTTAACTTCGATGAGGAATTTAGTTGCCTCGGCAACTACATTACCGATCAAGAGGAACCTGAGGAGTATGAAGAACTGATCGATAAGGAACAACAAGAAGAGGCAAATTGGCTAGTCAATCGACCAGGTACATACTTTGAACCACTAGATTACTCAGGTAAGGAAGGTGAGCTCGAAAAGCACTCTATTGAAAACCACCGATTCTTGAGTTGAAATAGTTGACAGAGCAACTAAAATATGCATACTTAGGAACCGATAATACATTGCCTGTAATTATTTCTTCTAAGTTACAGCCTGAGCAGAAAAAGAAGCTGATCAAAATGTTGATGCTACACAAGAAGGTAATAGGGTGGACAATTGCCGACTTGAAGGGAATTAGCCCGGCAGTGTGTATGCACAAGATTTTGTTTGAAGATTATCACAAACCTTCAATTAAGGCCTAGAGGAGACTGAATCATGCCATGAAAGGGGTTGTAATGAAAGAAATCATCAAGTGGCTTGACGCCGGCATTATATACCCTATCTCTGATAGTACATGGGTAAGTCTGGTACAATGTGTACCGAAAAGGGAGGTATAACGGTGGTAAGTAATGAAAACAATGAACTCATTCCAACCAGGACTGTGACCGGTTGGAGGGTTTGTATGGATTATCGAAAGTTAAACAAAGCCACTAGGAAAGATCACTTCCCATTACCCTTTATTGATCAAATGCTTGACCGTCTTGCAAGTACACAATTTTTTTTATTTTCTTGATGGTTATTCAGGTTACAATCAAATTGCCATAGCACCAGAAGATCAAGAAAAGACAACCTTCACATGCCAATATGGTACTTATGCTTTCCGAAGGATGCCGTTCGGATTTTGTAATGCCCCGAAAACCTTCCAAAGGTGCATGATGGCACTCTTTTCAGACATGGTCGAAGACTTCCTTCAGATCTTCATGGATGATTTTTCTATTTTTGGTAATGACTTCAACAGTTGCCTCGGCAATTTAGAGAAGGTGTTGGCAGGATGTGAAGAAACTGATTTAGTCCTCAATTGGGAGAAATGCCATTTTATGGTAGGTGAAGGAATAGTGCTCGGCCACAAGATTTCATCCAAGGGAATTGAAGTAGACAAAGCCAAGGTGGACGTGGTCGAGAGATTACCCCCACCAAGTTCGGTTAAAGGAATTCGAAGCTTTCTTGGACATGCAGGTTTTTACACAAGGTTCATTCATAATTTTTCTAAAATCACTAAACCCTTGTGCAATTTGCTTGAATAGGATAAAGTCTTCAATTTTGATGATTCTTGCGCCCAAGCATTCGAAACCCTAAAGGAAAAGCTTGCCACGACACCCATTGTCGTTCCACCAGATTGGACGCTACCTTTTGAGCTCATGTGTGATGCAAGTGATTTTGCGGTAGGAGCAGTCCTAGGCCAACGCACAGGTAAGACCTTCCATATGATATACTACGCTAGTAAAACTCTTAATAGTGCTCAAGTGAATTACACAACAACGGAGAAAGAATTACTAGCTATAGTTTTCGCATTTAACAAGTTCCGATCCTATTTGATTGGTACAAAGGTAATTGTTCATATGGACCATTCGGCAATTAAATATCTATTTGCTAAAAAGGATGCCAAACCTTGTTTGATTCGTTGGATATTACTTTTACAAGAATTTGATATTGAAATTAAGGACATGAAAGGAACAGAAAATCAAGTGGCCGATCACTTATCACGTTTAGAACGCAATAGGGAGGAGGACGCAGATTTAGAGATATGCGATGCATTCTCGGATGAGCAACTTTTAGTTGCCTCGACAACCATAGAAGCGCATGGCTCGGCAACCCTCGATGCCTCGGCAGCCCTTGACGCACACACCTCGGCAACCATGGATGCGCATGCCTCGACAATCCTCAACGCTGCAGCAGCCCTTGACGCGCACGCCTCGGCAATTTTGGGAGCAGTCGCCATGGTAGCACATGCCTCGGCAATACCTGGATTTAGTTAATTTCCTTGTTTGTGTTATTTTACCTTATGGCCTTACTCACCAAGGGAAGAAGTGGTTCTGCCATGATGCTAAGCATTACTTTTGGGACAAGCCTCTTTTGTTTAAACAATGTGCAGATCAGGTTATACGCCGATGTGTCCCTGAAGAGGAGCAGCAGAATGTAATCCAGCAATGCCATTCTTCACCCTATGGAGGACAATTTGGAGGAACTCGTACCGCGGCCAATGTTTTGAAATCTGATTTGTATTGGCCAACATTGTACAAAGATGCCCAAGAGTTTTACAAGCAATGTGATCACTGCCAGAGGACGGGCAATATCTCTAGACGACATGAGATGCCGCTCTAAAAACATCATCGAGGTGGAATTGTTCGATGTATGGGGGATCAATTTTATGGGACCTTTCCCATCTTCATTCGGCAACCTCTATATTCTACTTGTCGTCAACTATGTGTCTAAATGGGTTGAGGCAGCTGCAGTTCCCAACAATGATTCCAAGACCGTGCAACGATTCTTGCAGAAAAAAATATTTACACGGTTTGGGATGCCGAGAGCAATTATCAGTGACGAAGGCAAGCATTTTGACAACAGACTTATTTCCAAGATGTTGCAATGCTTCGGCGTATCACACAAGATTGCCATGGCATATCACCCACAAACCAATAGGCAAGCAGAAATTTCCAACTGAGAATTGAAGCGTATACTCGAGAAAGTTGCAAATCCCTCTAGAAAGGATTGGTCATTAAAACTAGATGACGCGCTTTGGGCATATCGCACTGCATTCAAAACACCCTTAGGTATGTCCCCCTTCCGACTTGTCTATGGCAAAACATGCCATCTACCAGTGGAAATTGAACACAAGGCATATTGGGCAATCAAGACCGTGAATATGGATTGGGAAAGTGCCGGAAAAAACCGTTTGTTGGACCTCAACGAGATAGAAGAATTTCGTGAACTCGCCTATAACAATGCACGAATCTAAAAGGAGAAAAGAAAGCAATGGCGTGACAAGAAACTATTGCCGTGGTAATTCATGCCAGGGCAACTAGTTATTTTATTCAATTCTCGGCTAAAACTTTTCCTAGGAAAATTGAAATCAAGATGGTCGGGACCATTCGAAGTTGTCAAACCATTCTCCCATGGGGCCGTGATAATCAAGTCCATCACTGACAAACATGAATTCGAAGTTAATGGACAAAGATTAAAGCACTACAATGGTGCCCATGTGGAATGTAACAAAGAAGTGGTCCCCTTAGGAGATGCATGAGCATGCTCCCATTTCAATATTTTGTTTTTATTTTGTATTTTTATTTTTTTTATTTTTTCGAACTATTTAATTTTTATTTTTTTTATTGTTTTCGATTATTTGCTCTTTTTAGGATAGATTTATTTTCTTTAAGGTTAAAACTACATCTTTCATAATTATCTTTTTAAGTTTAAGAATCCCTTTACACATCTTTATTTATTTTCTTTTATTAGTTTATCTTTAATTTTAATCCTTATTTGATTTGTCTTTAAATTGTAGGAAAAGAGTTCAAGATAAAGAGGAATTTTAATTCAAGAAGGAAAACATCTTCAACAAGGAAATTAATGGGCTGAATCTAAAGCTTATATAAAGCCTCCAACTTACCCTAAAAAAACCCTAGCTGTCACTCTTCCCCTAAACTGAAACCATCTTTTTCTTCCTTCCAAAATTAATCCCACCCACCATATTTACTACCTATCTTTTCTATATAACCCATCACCCTTAACTTCCAAGAAACCTATTCCTACTTTTCATCTTGCAACTCTTTAGTTTCTTTTATTTTCTTTTCATTTGTTGCACGTAATAAGTGCTACGCAATTCTGCAAGTATACACGTCGCAAGTAATAAAGTGATATGATAAGTATCGAGTATCATCTCCACAGAGATTGGTTTGGGCCACTTTGCCTTAGTTATCGCACTATAAAAGTAAAAACACAATTGATAATTGTAGGAGTTCTAACTAACGAATAAAATAAAAGAGCAAGTAAATAAAATAAAGATGTAATCAAATAAGAGGGAATAGGCCAGGTTATCGTGAGTTGAGGTGTGATAGCCGATTGGATTGTCTTGGTAAAAGAGTGCAAGGGCAACTCAATTGTCGTGGCAATTTGCACAACGGGGTTGCCTTGGCAACTAATCGATGGTTGCCTGGGCGACTAGTTAGGCAACTACTTGGGCGTCTGGGCAGCAACCTTCAAGGTTCGACAGAGAGTTCTTCAATGGTTTCTTCTTATCCTTAAGTTGAAACTCTAGTTACTTGTGCATGCCTTGATAATACATCTCTGCATGAATCAAGGGTGAACAACAACCAATCTTGCACTCCTCTTAGCCGTTGAAATCCTTAACTTATTCATAAGCCGGATTAATCTTCACCATCAATAGATTGAATAAATATCATATTCATTCCTTTCTTGAATTTGACTCTCATGATATTAGATAAATAGATGAAGTTACGAGATCCTCTCCCAATTCACTCGCAAACAAGAATAAGAACCAAGAATGAATAAACCTTGAAAAGAAAAGTGCAAACTCTTATTACCTAAACAAAATCCAGACCTTGAAAAGAAAAGTGCAAACTCTTATTACCTAAACAAAATCCAATAGTTTCTCACAACCACAAATCACAATAACCATAGCCAAATAGATTTAGTTCATGGCTAGGTTCCAAAGAAACATGAGATAAAGAATTCCTAGCATGAACCTAATTGAACAAGAAAGAAAAAGATGAAGAATGGATGGAGCTTTGTCGAAATCCTCCTTGCCCTTGATGCTTGTTGAAAATTCTCTCTCCACTCTCCCCCTTTGGAGTTGACGGCTTGGTGATCTATTTATAGGGCTAGGTCAAAGTCATTCTTTGAGGAGGAAGTTAAGTTGGAATTAAATTATCTTTAAAGAATATAATTCTTTATTATAATTATATTCCTTCTAGAACTTCTCCTATCGTCTTGGAATTTGATTCTTCTTTAACCTCTTTATGGAAATCAAACTCCTTTAGGATTTAGCTTTGCTCCACGTCATCTTGGGCTTGTCTAGTCATCAATTTCGACTACCATATCACCTTATTCTTTGTCGATAATTGCCCTGGCAACTGGCTCGACGTCTCCATCATGCATTGCCCTGGCAACTAGCTCGGCATCTCCTTCATGCATTGCCCTGGCAACTAGCTCTAGCCTTGCTTTGGAAAGTGATTTTGCACATACACACAAAACACACCAAAGCAGCATCTTTTCCCACAAAAACAACCAAGTTATGCAATCAAGCTCAACGATGGAAGGAAACATGGATTAATGCATGAATGACTAATTATGCAACTAATATGAGCCTAAGTCTAACAATAATATGAGTAAAAAGGGTATGAAAAATAGTACTTTTGAACACTTATCACACCCCCAAACTCGAACTATTGCTTGTCCTCAAGCAATGCAAACTAATAATTACCTGTCAAGACATCAATTTTCACAAACTTAGCTTTAAACTTGATTTCAATTCTCAGAACCGGGGCACAAAGTATGATTGGCTTTTCATTTTTCGGAAAACTTAAGAGTTACTCAAAATCAAACTATAATGCTTGTGAGTGTGTGCGGAGTTGTGTACAAGTTGATTTTTCAGATTCTATGAAAATAAGAGGTTTTCAAATTACTTCATTGGGTTCTTTTTAACATGTTTTAACTAGAGCCGGTTTAGAGCACCTCTAGTGTTTTGTTTCTAGTTTCCTTAAGTTAATTAATTTATTCGACTAGAGCCGGTTTCGGGCACCTCTAGCGATCAATTTTTAGCACATAATAGAGCCAGTTTTGGACACCCCTAGCGATCAATTTTTTAGCACATGCTAGAGCCAATTTCGGGCACCTCTAGCATTCATCCAATTTTTATTCAAATCCCCCAATTTTTAATTATCAACCTAAGTTCACTAGAATTCCTTAAATCAATCAAACCACAATAGTGTTTCATCAAATTTAGCATCATAGTAAAATTCTAAGTTTTTCCATGGTTATCCTAGAATAAAAATTCTATCAATTAAGGGCATTGGCAAAGTCATCATCGGATATTCATCAAATCTAGGCAATTACTGTTCCAACTAAAGGAATGGAAAGCAATTTATGTATCCTAAATGCAATACTTAAGATGAATGCAACAAAACATGGTAACTACTAATAACAATCCCCCCAAACTCGAGTGAGGCATTGCCCTCAATGCATGCATCAAAGAAAATAAAAATAACGAAAAATAAAATGCAAACGAGGACTTACTCCGAGAGTTCGTCGTTATGGATGATTAATTTTCTTCTGGTCGGTGTCTTGATTCTCTTGCTTGAACGCGATGGTTGTTTCCTTATTGCCGATGGTGGAATCGATCATCGTATGGGGTTGTCCTCATCGTCCTCTTCATCAATGTCATTGGTTTTTCGCTTGGAGGATTCAATTGGTGCGGTCTTTGTTGGTGCAATGGAGGACTCGTCCGAATCTGTAAAGTCAGACAATGATTCCGTACAAGTTGATTCAGGCATAGGTGCTTTACCTTTGGCTTTTGTAGTGGTTGCCGGGATTTCTTTAGCTTTGGTTGCCGTGGCATCAACTGTTGCGGTTGTCGTGGCGATTGCTTTATTGGTTCCGGGGTAAGGATCTCGGCAGGAAAGATTGTGAATGGCACGCGGCTGTCTGGGTACTTTTCTAGGATGACTTGGGTGATGGCATTGTTGTGCTCCTTCATCTACTGCATGAACATTAGTTGCCAGTCTTCAATTTGCCTTAGGTGGCTCACCAATGGTTGCAAGAGTGCTTCAAAGTGTCTCGGGGTTGATGGCCGAGTTGCCCGGGCGTTAGGTGCTTGGGCATTAGGGATTGCCGGGGCGGCAGGAGTTGTTGCGGCAATTGGAGGCCTTGAGGATTTTTTTGGTGCCTCTCCCATTAGCTTTCAAATTTGTGCTTGATTCCAACCAGACTTTGGTAGGGCCTTTTCATCGGTGGACTCACTTAGGACATGCATATCCTTGCAAAGATTATAAATTAAGCAAGGGAAGAAAAGAGAACCCTTATCTTTTGAGCTACATACAAAAATCTCATCACAAATAATTTTGCCAATGTTAATGATGCGATTATGCAAAATAGAATGTATGAGCAAAAGACGTGGTATATCAACGATAGTATTGTGTGTGGTGGGCATTAAAGAAGTTTTAACAAACTTATTCCATAGTTTTACCTCGGGTTTAAGCCGAAGGTGATTTACCGTGCCATTGTATTTACCGTCGTTCCAATGAGTTCCCGGTTGAGTGAGTTCTTGAAGCACCTTGTCGAGTTGCTTGGGCGAGATTTGATCAACAAAGGCTTGATGCTCGTCCTTCTCAATGTAGAGCCCGTAAAAGGTGTTGATGTTTTCGGGGCTTATGAGTATGGCCTTGTCACGAACAAAAACATAAGGATTATCCAGGTTAGGTGAGTGAGCATAGAATTCTCTTACCCATGAGATGTTACCCGGTTCCGATTGATGGAAAAAGATTTGCCACTTTTGATGTGCAATCCTCTCGAAGATGAATGGTTCAAGGCCGAAATCTTGATGAGAGTTGGAGTATTCAAAGCCTGGTTCTTCGTAAATCTTCTGGCTTTCAAATTTGAAGTGAAATCTTTCTTGAACCACCGGTGTAGCAAACTTCTTGTATCTTGGTTCTTTGGAGGAACTTGGATGAACCAAAAATTTAATTTTGGATGCCATGGATGATCTTGGTTGTGAGTTTTGTAAAAACAAAGAAAAGAAAATAAAAGAAACTAAAGAGTTGCAACATGAAAAGTAGGAATAGGTTTCTTGGAAGTTAAGGGTGATGGGTTATATAGAAAAGATAGGTAGTAAATATGGTGGGTGGGAATAATTTTAAATAGAAAATAAAGGGGGTTTCGGTTTAGGGGAAGGGTGACGGCTAGGGGTTTTAATTAGGGTAAGTTGGAGGCTTTATATAAGCCTTAGATTCAGCCCATTAATTTCCTTATTGAAGATGTTTTCAATCTTGGATCAAAATTTCTCTTTATCTTGAACTCTTTTCCTACAATTCAAAGACAAATCAAATAAGGATTAAAATTAAAGATAAACTAATAAAAGAAAATAAATAAAGATGTGTAAAGGAATTCTTAAACTTAAAAAGATAAAAAAAAAGAAAATAAATATATCCTAAAAATATAATAATAATCGAAAATAAAAATAATTAGTTCGAAAATAAAAAAAAATAAAAAAATAATAAAAATAAAAATAAAATATCGAAAGGAGACCATGCTCATGCATCTCCTAAGTTGACCACTTCTTTGTTACGTTCCACATGGGCACCATTGTAGTGCTTTAATCTTTGTCCATTAAATTTGAATTCATGTTTTTCCGTGATGGACTTGATTATCACGGCACCATGGGAGAATGGTTTGACAACTTCGAATGGTCCCAACCATCTTGATTTCAGCTTTCCTGGGAAAAGTTTTAGCTGAGAATTGAATAAGAGAACTAGTTGCCCTGGCGTGAATTGCCGCGGAAATAGTTTCTTGTCATGCCATTACTTTGTTTTCTCCTTGTAGATTCGTGCATTGTTATAGGCGAGTGCACGGAATTCTTCTATCTCATTGAGGTCCAACAAATGCTTTTGTTCGATACTTTCCCAATCCATATTCACGGTCTTGATTGCCCAATATGCCTTGTGTTTGATTTCCACTGGTAGATGGCATGTTTTGCCATAGACAAGTCGGAAAGGGACATACCTAAGGGTGTTTTGAATGCAGTGCGATAGGCCCAAAGTGTGTCATCTAGTCTTAGTGACCAATCCTTCCTAGAGGGTTTTACAACTTTCTCGAGTATACCCTTCAATTCCCAGTTGGAAATTTCTGCTTGCCTGTTGGTTTGTGGGTGATATGCCGTGGCAATCTTGTGTGATACGCCGAAGCGTTGCAACATCTTGGCAATAAGTTTGTTGTCAAAATGCTTGCCTTCATCACTGATAATTGCTCTCGGCATCCCAAACCGTGTAAATATGTTTTTCTACAAGAATCGTTGCTCGGTCTTGGAATCGTTGTTGGGAACTGCAGCTGCCTCAACCCATTTAGACACGTAGTCGACGGCAAGTAGAATGTAGAAGTTGCCGAATGAAGATGGGAAAGGTCCCATAAAATCGATCCCCCATACATCAAACAGTTCTACCTCGTTAATGTTTTAGAGCGGCATCTCATGTCGTCTAGAGATATTGCCCGTCCTCTGGCAACGATCACATTGCTTGTAAAAGTCTTGGGCATCTTTGTACAATGTTGGCCAATACAAACTGGATTGCAAAACTTTAGCCGCGGAACGAGTTCCTCCAAAATGTCTTCCATAGGGTGAACAATGGCATTGCCGGAGTACATTCTGCTACCCCTCTTCAGGGACACATCGGCGTATAACCTGATATGTACATTGTTTAAACAAAAGAGGCTCGTCCCAAAAGTAATGCTTAGCATCAAGGCAGAACCGCTTCTTCCCTTGGTGAGTAAGACCATAAGGTAAAATACCACAAACAAGGAAATTAACTAAATTCGCGTACCAGGGTGTTACCGAGGCATGTGCTGCCGTGGTGACTGCTCCCAAAATTGACGAGGTGTGTACGTCTAGGGTTGCCGAGGCGTGCACGTCAAGGGATACCGAGGCGTCGAGGGTTTCCGAGGCATGCGCATCCATGGTTGCCGAGGAGTGCGCGTCAAGGGCTGCCGAGGCATCAAGGGTTACCGAGGCATGCGCATCCATGGTTACCGAGGCGTGCGCGTCAAGGGCTGATGCGGCGTCGAGAGTTTCCGAGGCATGCACATCCATGGTTGCCGAGGTAACTAAAAGTTTCTCATCCGGGAATGCATCGCATATCTCTAGATCCGCGTCCTCCTCCTTATTGCGTTCTAAACGTGATAAGTGATCGGCCACTTGATTTTCTGTTCCTTTCCTGTCCTTAATTTCAATATCAAATTCTTGTAAAAGTAATATCCAACGAATCAAACGAGGTTTGACATCCTTTTTAGCAAATAGATATTTAATTGCTGAGTGGTCCGTATGAACAATTACCTTTGTACCAATCAAATAAGATCGGAACTTGTCAAATGCGAAAACTACAGCTAGTAATTCTTTCTCTGTTGTTATGTAATTCACTTTAGCACTATTAAGAGTTTTACTAGCGTAGTATATCACATGGAAGGTCTTACCTGTGCGTTGGCTTAGGATCACTTGCATCACACATAAGCTCAAAAGGTAGCGTCTAATCTGGTGGAACGACAATGGGTGCCGAGGCAAGCTTTTCCTTTAGGGTTTCGAATGCTTGGGCGCAAGAATCATCAAAATCGAAGACTTTATCATGTTCAAGCAAATTGCACAAGGGTTTAGCAATTTTAGAAAAATTATGAATGAACCTCCTATAAAACCTGCATGTCCAAGAAAGCTTCGAATTCCTTTAACCAAACTTGGTGGGGGTAATCTCTCGATCACGTCTACCTTGGCTTTGTCTACTTCAATTCTCTTGGATAAAATCTTGTGGCCAAGCACTATTCCTTCATCTACCATAAAATGGCACTTCTCCCAACTAAGGACTAAATCAGTTTCTTCACATCTTGCCAACACCTTCTCTAAATTGCCAGGCAGCTATCGAAGTCATTACCAAAAATAGAAAAATCGTCCATGAAGATCTCAAGGATGTCTTCGACCATGTCTGAAAAGAGTGCCATCATGCATCTTTGGAAGGTTGCGGGGCGTTACACAATCCGAACAGCATCTTTCGAAAAGCATAAGTACCGTATGGGCATGTGAAGGTTGTCTTTTCTTGATCTTCTGGTGCTATGGCAATTTGATTGTAACCTTAATAACCATCAAGAAAATAATAAAAGGGTTTACCTGCAAGACGGTCAAGCATTTGATCAATAAAGGGTAATGGGAAGTGATCTTTCCTAGTGGCTTTGTTTAGCTTTCGATAATCCATACAAACCCTCCAACCGGTCACAGACCTGGTTGGAATGAGTTCATTTTTTTCATTACTTACCACCGTTATACCTCCCTTTTTCGGTACACATTATATCCGACTTACCCATGTACTATCAGAGATAGGGTATATAATGCCCACGTCAAGCCACTTGATGATTTCTTTCATTACAACCCCTTTCATGGCATGATTCAGTCTCCTCTGGGCCTCAATTGAAGGTTTGTGATCATCTTCCAACAAAATCTTGTACATGCACACTGCCGAGCTAATTCCCTTCAAGTTAGCAATTGTCCACCCTATTGCCTTCTTGTGTAGCATCAACATTTTGATCAGCTTCTTTTCCTGCTCAGGCTGTAACTTAGAAGAAATAATTACAGGAAATGTATTATCGGTTCCTAAGTATGCATATTTTAGTTGCTCTGGCAACTATTTCAACTCAAGAATCGGTGGTTGTTCAATAGAGGGCTTTTCAAGCTTACCTTCCTTCCTAAGTAATCCAGTGGTTCAAAGTATGTACCTGGTCGATTGACTAGCCAATTTGCCTCTTCTTATTGTTCCTCATCGACCAGTTCTTCATACTCCTCAAGTTCCTCTTGATCGTCATGCCTTAGTGTTTGGAACACATTTAGTTTAACTTGCTGGTCATTCACCCTCATTGTGAGTTCTCCCTTTTCAACATCGATCAAGGTTCTCCCTGTTGCTAGGAATGGTCTCCCGAGAATGATAGGTGCATGCTTATCGGCGTGCCTATCATCGATTGCCGAGTCATGCTTACTGCCGGTTGCCGCCGTAATTCCTGGTTCAGCATCTGAGGCTTTGCCGCTGGGTTCGTCTTGATCTTTTTGTGGAGTTTTGTTTGATGAGCGGGCTTGAGCATCTTTAAGTTGTTGGCCACTTCTAGTGGTGATCGCGTTACATTGCTCATGGCCAATTCCTCTTGCGACTTCAGTATCGCTAGGTAAACCTCCTTGCGGTCTAGTATTCAGGTTTTGAGCAAATTGTCCGACTTGATTTTTCAATGATTTGATTGCCGCCTCTTGGTTTTGCAATCTCATCTCGGTCCTGTTAATAAAAGCATCGGTCCTTTTTATGAAGTGACTATTCTCAGCCATATAAGATTCAGTTTTCAACATAAAAGCATTGAGAGAATTTTCCAAAGAACTAGATGTTGTTGGTTGTTGTTGCGACAACTGTTGTCGTGGCATATTCTGCTGGAATCCCGATGCTTGTGCATTCTAATTGTTATGGTTTAGAGCATTGTTGGGATTACTACATGAAAAATTCGGGTGCTTCTTCCAAGCTGGATTGTATGTATTGGACATCACATTGTTGTTCCAGTTGTAATTCCCCACATAGAAGCTGGATTCTGGATTCTGCATACATTTAGAAGAATCATGGTTACCACCACATAACTCACAAAAAGAATACATTACCTTGACCTTATGTGTGTTGTTTGGTTTCTGCATGTTCTGGACCATCTTGGTTAAAGTAGCCAATTGTGCCGAAATTGAGTCTGATGATCCTAGTTCATGTATTGTGGCTTGGTGTCTAACTCTTCCTTTTCTAGTAGAGGGGAATTGATAATCATTCTTGGCAAGCCTATTTAGAATTTGCATTGCTTCCTCCGGTGACTTATCTAGGAGTATGTTGTTTGCCGAGGTGTCTAGCATCATCCTTCTTGGTGTATTCACGGTGATGTAAAACATTGTTACTTGTGTCCACACTGGGAATCCGTGTAGGGGGAATTTGTGTAGAAGTTCTTTGTATCGCTCCCAAGCCTCGTACCTGGATTCATCATCTGCCTGCCGAAAAGAAGTAATGTCGTTACGAAGCTTATCAGTCAAATTTGTAGGATTAAACCGAGCAAGGAAATCACGACAAATATTGGTCCAAGATCCTATTGATCCGGCAGGAATGCTATTCAACCATGCTTTCGCCCTATCCCTCAGTGGATAGGGGAATAATCTTAATCGTAAAACATCGGGGGTGACTCCGTGTATTTTGATCGAGTTGCAAATCTCGAGGAAAGATTTAAGATGTTGTCGTGCATCTTCAGTTGCTGAGCTGCTAAATTGACCAATTGTGTTGATCATATTAAACATCACCGGTTTCAACTCAAAGTGGTCGGCTTCAATTTCAGGTGTGACAACTCCTGGATTAAGTCCATCAAGATCTTCTTCAAGATAGTCTACAATAGTTCTGTTTCGTGCAAGAATCAATCCTCCTCCTACTGGAACATCTAGATTCATATTGCCGTCTTGATTAGCCATTGCTACTCTTAACCTTCGTTTAAGTCTTTGTAAGGTTCCTTCAGTTTTTGGATCAAAGGGATATTCTGGTGTAATCTGTCTCGCCCTAGTCATATACCAATGCAAAACCAAAGTTTGTTAGCCCTTTGAATCTTAAACAAGAAAAGTAAAAAGAAAGTGCAAGAAAATAAATAAAACAAAGTCGCTATTGCCAATCCCCGGCAACGGCGCCAAAAACTTGTTGCGCGTAATAAGTGCTACGCAATTGTACAAGTATACACGTTGCAAGTAATAAAGTGATATGAGAAGTATCGAGTATCGTCTCCACATGGATTGGTTTGGGCCACTTTGCCTTAGGTATCGCACTGTAAAAGTAAAAACACAATTGATAATTGTATGAGTTCTAACTAACGAATAAAATAAAAGAGCAAGTAAATAAAATAAAGATGTAATCAAATAAGAGGGAATAGGGCAGGTTATCGTGAGTTGAGGTGTGATAGCCGATTGGATCGTCTTGGTAAAAGAGTACAAGGGCAACTTAGTTGCCGTGGCAATTTGCACAACGGGATTCCCTTGGCAACTAATCGATGGTTGCATAGGCGACTAGTTGGGCAACTACTTGGGCATCTGGGCAGCAACCTTCAAGGTTCGGCAGAGCGTTTTTCAATGGTTTCTTCTTATCCCTAAGTCGAAACTCTAGATACTTGTGCATGCCTTGATAATACATCCCTGCGTGAATCAAGGGTGAACAACAACCAATCTTGCGCTCCTCTTAACCGTTGAAATCCTTAGCTTATTCCTATGCCGGATTAATCTTCACCATCAATAGATTGAATAAAGATCATATTCATTCATTTCTTGAATCTAACTCTCCCGATATCAGATAAATAGAGGAAGTTACGAGATCCTCTCCCAATTCACTCGCAAACAAGAATAAGAACCAAGAATGAATAAACCTTGAAAAGAAAAGTGCAAACTCTTATTACCTAAACAAAATCCAATAGTTTCTCACAACGACAAAACACAATAACCATAGCCAAATAGATTTAGTTCATGGCTAGGTTCCAAAGAAACACAAGACAAAGAATTCATAGTATGAACCTAATTGAACAAGAAAGAAAAAGATGAAGAATGGATGGAGCTTTGTCGAAATCCTCCTTGCCCTTGATGCTTGTCGAAAATTCTCTCTCCACTCTCCCCCTTTGGAGTTGACGGCTTGGTGATCTATTTATAGGGCTAGGTCAAAGTCTTTCTTTGAGGAGGAAGTTAAGTTGGAATTAAATTATCTTTAAAGAATATAATTCTTTATTATAATTATATTCCTTCTAGAACTTCTCCTATCTTCTTGGAATTTAATTCGTCTTAAACCTCTTCATAGAAATCAAACTCCTTTGGGATTTAGCTTTTCTCCACGTCATCTTGGGCTTGTCTAGTCATCAATTTCGACTACCATATCAACTTGTAAATTTTTTTATGCAAAACCAATTTGATTAAGCAACCTTTTCTCGGTTTTCACTAAATTACAAATCTGTCTAGAGTCACCTAGTTTCGACCCTGAATTAGTTTATAAAATAATTTAAGCAGTTACTAAAAAAAATATAATTCAGGGTGAAAACTATGTGTTCTGCCTAGAACTTTTCTTGATTTTAAAATCACTATGCGATAAACAACCAACTAAGTTTAAAATCGTTTGAAATATCTTTTCTAATATTCTTAATTCCTCAAAATAAGTCATGTTTCTAGATCATACAAAATAGCCACTTATTTAATATTTATACATGGCCCACTAGACTATGATGTGGTGATACTTACTGATAATGCATGCTAACTTGATCTAACGATGTGCAGCTCTTCCTCTGCTATCTAGTCCGAGGTACCTACGTGTGAGATAAAACACACGCTAAGTATAACTTAGTGAGGCATAATCATAACAATGTAAACAATGATTATTAATCTGTAATACATGAATAATCATGTAAGAAATTTGTACTGCAATAATTTTGTACTATAAAGTCATGTACTGTACTGTAAAATCTTATGGTCCAAAGTAAATATCAAGTCATATAACAGTGCAATACAGTTTTGCAAAATCGCAAACGATCTTTGATTGCAGTTGATAACATTTTATCATGCATAAAACTACCTTACATGTGTAGTTCATTAAACCAATATAATATTCAAGCTATAAGATTCGATCTGTCTTACCAGTCTTCTATACGATAAGCTTTCTAGCTTAACTACCTGCATAAATGCATTTCAAGTTTTATAGCCCAAAGTACAAAATAGTGTGAAGCTATGGTACGAGAGTCATCATGACACCGTAGTGTCTACGATGCCGTAGCGTCTGCATCGCCGAAGCGACTAAGATGAGTACATACTCGAGGATGCCCTTTGCTCCTCACACTTGCACATTTTGTGCTATGTAACACCGTAGTATTTGAACTGACTCCATAGAGTCTATCTTGACCCCGAAGAGTCTATCTCGCACCGTAGTGCTATGACGCAGCTGCTAGGACCCTATGGATATCCAACTATGCCAAAGATTCTCATGCAATTTCATGTGAACCTATGGTATACGAGTCATCTTATGACACTGTGGTGTCTATAATGCCGTAGCGTCTTATGGTGAGTACGTACTCGAGGACGCCCTTTTGCTCCCCATTATAACATCTTTTTGAGCTAGTCGACACTGTAGTGTCTAATTGTCACCAAAGTGACTACAGCGCCGTAACATATAATATCAACACCGAGGTGTCTAGATCACATCATAGTGCTGGATTGCAACTGCTATAACTCTATGGACATCTAATTATACCAAAGACTCTCACACTAGTACTTGGGCATAACAATATAATATTTTCATATTTAATATCCAATCCTTCAATAATGTTATCCATAATTCGTTAATGGACAATTCATATCTAAATATCTAAAATTCGATTTACCTTGAGTAAATCATTATGCTACAGTAATTGTATCAATATGCCATTTAATATTTCATGCTATTTGCGTAAATAAGCCATCATACATTTTTATTTATACTAATGTCGTTTCATCGCAAGTTGTCCTAATTATCAACATGTCATAAATGCATATAATGAAATCACTCATATCACATATATAATAAATAAGTAAAATGTACTCACCTGGGCCATGCATGATATTAGCCTCACTAAGCTATTTCGATACTTTTTCTTTGTTTTTCTTTGATCTGGTACCCTTAACCTCGTCAATAGCTTGAATCTTGTTTAGAAGCCTTCAGAATGCCTAGGGAAAATTTTGTGTATTTTCCCTTATTTTCTCTTGTATTTTCAATTTGGAGGGGAAGAATATGAACATTTTGTTCATCTTTTTTTTATTTATGCCACATGTAATTAATAAATTGATTTTTTTTATTCAATTTAGTCCTTAATCCAAAATTAACCTCAAACTGAATCATAATAAGTTGCCATTCTAGTTCAATTCCAACCAAATTCCATTCAACTCTAACCAAACTAGAGTAATTCCTTCACATGGGAAATTACCATATTGCCCATGGTACTTTCAAAATATTTCAAAATTGCCATTGTGACCAAATTACCAAAACTAGTCACTTAAATCACTAATTTTGTCATTTGTAAAAATCCAACTATTCTAGTTAGATCACAATCAACCAATTAATAATTTATTCATAAAATTATATTTTATGAATTTTTCGTGACTTATAGAACAACCTCTGAAATTTTGATTTGTTCCGATTTCCTGATATTCACTTACTACTACTGCAATTTCCCTTTCACCGGGCTATCATATAAATTCTAAAAATTCCTTATTTCCATATCTGAAAAATAAATAATATTATCAAATAAAACATTCAATATTTATGAAGTCAAACTTAAAATTTTGACTCGGTCCAAATATACCGATAATTACCCGAAATCTTTATCGGGTACAATTTCTCTTAATATTTCTTAATCAGCTATCCATATGAATAATATTAACTCAAACTGATTCCTTTTTATCAATCTAAAGTACTGACATGGGACCTTCCCAATAGGTCACCCATCTTAGTGCTACTCTAACCTGAGCACGCTTAACTTTGCAGTTCGATCCGGGTATCCGAATTCCACTTAAACTTTAAATGTGGTTTCCCAATGTTTAAAATATCAGATCAAACCAGTAATTCCATATTCGGTCCACAACAATAGGTGCTCTATCTATTTATGAAATAAAACACCTAATTTTTTGGAAATTACAACTTTGGTCCTTCAACTTTTCATATTTCGACTTGTACCATACAAGTTTTGAAAACTTATCATTTTGGTCACTAAACTTTAACCTTGAATTCCCACTCCAATTTTCCTTGGATTATTACCAAACTTTGCGAGTACCCTAATTTGCTTATCCTCTATCACACGGTACTTTAAATTCTCAGAAATTCCTTTCCTAGAATCCATAATTAAAGAAATCCTAACTTTTATATTTAGTCATTTAGTCACTAAGTTAGCTTTTAAGCCCATATCTTAGTACTAAATGACTCTTAAACAACTTAGCAAATTTTGGGGTATTACAATTCTCCCCCTTAAAAAAATTCGTCCTTGAATTTTAAAACGTACCTGATTTAAATAGTTTCGGGTACACTTTCTCATTTTCTCTTTGGTCTCCAAAGTTGCCTTTTCCACTTTGTAGTTCCTCCAAAGGACTTTAACCAATGGAATTTTATTATTTTTCAATTCTTTGACTCCATAAGATAAAATCTCCACTAGTTATTCTTTATATGTTAAATCAGGTTGAAATTCAATCTCTTATGGAGTGATAAAGTGCGAGGGATTTGATTGATACCTTCGCAACATAGATACATGAAATACATCATGGATCTTGCTCATCTCTGAAGGTAAGGCCAATTAATAAGCCACTGGTCCAACTTTTTTGAGAATTTCATAAGGTCCAATGAAACTGGGACTTAGTTTCCCTTTTCGACCAAAACGTAGTACTTTCTTCCAAGCTGAGACCTTTAGGAATACTTTATCTCCAACTTGAAACTCAACATCCTTTCTCTTTTTGTCTGCATATGCCTTTTGTCGATCCGTGGCTGCTTTAAGATTATTCTGAATAATCTTCACTTTATCTTCCATTTCTCGGGTTAAATCAATCCCCACCTATTTTTGGGTCAATATGAATATTTCAATCCTTTCCCACGATCCACTGAACTCAATAATGCAAGCTCACAACATGTATTCTAAAATTTGGATCATTCGTTTTGACTGCTCGTCCATTTGCGGATGGAATACAGTACTAAAATTTAATTTAGTACCTAGTGCCTCGTGTAATGCTACACAAAACCTTGAGATAAACCTTGGGTCTCTATCTGATACAATCGATACTGGGACACCATGTAGTCTTACTATTTCTCTGATATACAATTCTACATACTTATTTATTGAATAATACACACGAACTGGAATAAAATGTGCAGACTTCGATAAACGATCTACGATGACCTATATTGAATCCTTTTTGCTGGGCGTAACTGATAGCCCTGTTACAAAATCCATAGTCACTTTTTCCCATTTCCACTAAGGAATGGAGATAGGCTGTAACAGTTCAAAAGGTACTTGATGCTCTGCTTTAACTTGTTGACATGTCAGACATTTTGCCACAAACTCTGAGATTGCTCATTTTATTCCCGACCTCCAATAGCGGGTTTTCAAATCTTGATACATATTATTACCTCCTGGGTGCATAGTTAATGGGCAATAGTGAGCTTTTGATAAAATCTCTTTCTTCAATTCACCATTGTCAGGAATAAAAACTTCTCATCGATAGTATAAACAACCATCAGACTTGATTTCATATTCTTGTGCTTTCCCAGATTCAACTTGTCTTTTCTTTACAATACATTCTTCATCCGAAGGCTGTAAATCTTTGATCCGATCCAGAAAAGTTGGCTTAAGCTGAAACTCCACTGCTAAAGAACCATCTTGTCCAAAAAGATAGTTGTGCATTCATTGCATGTAGAACAGAAAATGTTTTCCGGCTAAGAGCATATGCTACTACGTTAGCCTTTCCTAGGTGATAATTAATAACCACGTCGTAATCTTTTAAAAACTAGACCCATCTTCGTTGTCTCAGATTCAGATCTCGTTGTGTCATCAAGTACTTCAAACTTTTGTGATCAGCGTAGATATGACACTTTTCACCATATAAATAATGTCTCCAAATTTTTAATGCAAAAATCATTGCTGTCATCTCTAAGTCATGAGTCGGATAATTCTTTTCATTAGTTTTGAGTTTTTGCGATGCATAATCTACAACGCGTCATTCTTGCATTAATACACAACTCAAACCATCATGGGATGCATCACTGTACAGAATCTACTCTTTTCCCGACTCTGGTTGAATTAATTCTGGTGCCTCAGTCAAAACTTTCTTTAATATTTAGAAACTCTCTTGACACTTCTCTGTCCATACAAAAGAAACACCTTTCCTTAACAGCTGAGTAAGTGGCATGGCGATGATAAAAAAGATTTGGAAAAATCGTCTATAGTATCTAGCTAATCCCAAGAAACTTCTGACTTAAGAGACATTCTTTGGTGTTTCCCATTGAAGAATAGCTTGTACCTTCTTGGGATCCACTCTTATTCCATCAGCAGATACGACATGTCCAAGAAAAGTTACATCGGATAGCCATAATTCACATTTGAAAAACTTCGCATAAAGTTGCTTATCTCTTAATGTCTGTAATACCACTCGAAGATGTCGATCGTGATCATCTTTAGTCTTAGAATATTCCAATATATCATCTATAAACACCACTACAAAATGGTCTAAGTAGGGTTGAACACCCTATTTATCAAATCCATAAATGCGGTAGGAGCGTCTGTGAGTCCAAACTGCATTACTAAAACTCGTAGTGTCCATAGCGAGTTCTGAATGCTGTCTTTGGTATATTTTCTTTCTTTTCTTAAACTTTTCATATCTAACTATCTTAATTTATTAATAACAATCACAACTCCATTTAATCATAAGCTTACCGTCCTATGACTACCTTTTTACCTTGAAATATGCGTATGAGCCCTTACTCTCTCTAAATTTCTTATAACTTATGCTATTATAAACGTAAGTGCAAATACAGATGTTAGAGACTAACATCGTATAATTATTGAACCAGTTCTCTATTATACAGATAACTCATCCTGGATAGGAGTTAAATACAATTATTTATTCACTGTGTTGTATCCACTATGGGTCTTTTCTTAACCCTCAAAATTCGTCAACTGAAGAAATCTAATAGTATCTTATTTTTCTAATAGCCATTAGAGTTTTATTCATACTATTGAAGAGCTACATCAAATTATGCAAGCAATACATCAGTAACATCACATCTTAGGGGCATGTATACTTTAGCAACATCATATTAGAATCGGTTTAACCTCCAGAATCGGCTAAACCTTTGCTCTGATACCATTAAATGTAACACCCTCAACGTATATTCAATATTCGAATACACATTAAAGATGTTACTTACTGATTTATACTGATTTTCAGACTTGTAATGTTTTTTATGCAAAACCAATTTGATTAAGCAACCTTTTCTCGGTTTTCACTAAATTACAAATCTGCCTAGAGTCACCTAGTTTCGACCCTGAATTAGTTTATAAAATAATTTAAGCAGTTACTAAAAAGAAAATATAATTCAGGGTGAAAACTATGTGTTCTGCCTAAAACTTTTCTTGATTTTAAAATCACTATGCGATAAACAACCAACTAAGTTTAAAATCGTTTGAAATATCTTTTCTAATATTCTTAATTCCTCAAAATAAGTCATGTTTCTAGATCATACAAAATAGCCACTTATTTAATATATATACATGCCCCACTAGACTAGGATATGGTGATACTTATTGATAATGCAAGCTAACTTGATCCAACGATGTGCAGCTCCACCTCTGCTATCTTGTCTGAGGTTCCTACGCGTGATACAAAACACACGCTAAGTATAACTTAGTGAGGCATAATCATAAAAATGTAAACAATGATTATTAATCTGTAATACAAGAATAATCATGTAAGAAATTTGTATTGTAATAATTATATACTGTAAAGTCATGCATTGTACTATAAAATCTTATGGCCCAAAGTAAATATCAAGTCATATAACAATGCATACAGTTTCTGCAAAATGGCAAGCGATTTCCGATTGCAGTTGATAACATTTTAGCATGCATAGAACTGCCTTACATGTATAGTTCATTAAACCAATAAAATATTCAAGCCATAGGATTCAATTCGTCTTACTAGTCTTGTGTACGATAAGATTTTTAGCTTAACTACCTGCATAAATGCATTTCAAGTTTTATAGCCCAGAGTACAAAATCATATGATGCTATGGTACGCAGTCATCACGACACCGTAGTGTCTACGATGCCATAGCGTCTGCATCGCCGAAGCGACTGAGATGAGTACGTACTCGAGGACACCCTTTTCTCCTCATAATCGCACATTTTGTGCTATGTAACACCGTAGTGTTTGAACCAACTCCGTAGAGTCTATCTCGACCCCAAAGAATCTATCTCGACCCCGAAGAGTCTATCTCGCACTGTAGTGCTATGATATAGCTGCTAGGACTCTATGGATATCCAACTATGCCAAAGAGTCTCAAGCAATTTCATGTGAACCTATGGTATACGAGTCATCTTACGACACCGTAGTGTCTACAACACCGTAGCGTCTTATGATGAGTACGTACTCGAGGACACCCTTTTACTCCTCAATATAGCATCTTTTTGTTCTAGTCGACACCATAGTGTCTAATTATCACCAAAGTGACTGCAACGCCGTAGCGTCTGATATTACCACCAAAGTATCTGAATCACACCGTAGTGCTGGATTGCAGCTGCTAAACTCTATGGATATCCAATTATACCAAAGACTCTCACACTAGTACTTGGGCATAACAATATAATATTTTCATATTTAATATCCAATCCTTCAATACTGTTATCCATAATTCGTTAATGGACAGTTCATATCCAAATATCTAAAATTCCATTTACCTTGAGTAAATCATTGTGCTACAATTATTGTATCAATATGCCATTTAATATTTCATGGTATTTGCATAAATACGCCATCATACATTTTTATTTATACCAAGTCGTTTCATCGCAAGTTGTCCTAATTATCAACATGTCATAAATGCATATAATGAAATCACTCATATCACATGTATAATAAATAAGTAAAAATGCACTCACCTGTGCCATGCATGATATTAGCCTCACTAAGTTATGTCGATACTTTTTCCTTGCTTTTCTTTGATCTAGTACCCTTAACCTCGTCAATAGCTTGAATCTTGTTTGGAAGCCTTCAAAATGCCTATGAAAAATTTTGTGTATTTTCCCCTTATTTTCTCTTGTATTTTCAAACTGGAGGGGAAGAAGATGAACATTTTGTTTATCTTTTTTTTTAATTTATGCCACATGTAATTAATAAATTGAATTTTTTATTCAATTTAGTCTTTATTCCAAAATTAACCTCCAAGTGAATCATAATTTACAAGTTGCCATCTAGTTCGATTCCAACCAAATTCCATTCAACTCTAACCAAACTAGAGTAATGCTTTCACATGGGAAATTACCATATTGTCCATGGTACTTTCAAAATATTTCAAAATTGTCATTGTGACCAAATTACAAAATTACCAAAACTAGTCACTTAAATCACTAATTTTGCCATTTTGTAAAAATCCAACTATTCCAGTTAGATCACAATCAACCAATTAATAATTTATTCATAAAATTATATTTTATGAATTTTTCGTGACTTATGGAACAACCTCTGAAATTTCGATTCGATCTGATTTCCCGATATTCACTTACTATTTCTATTGCGATTTCCCTTTCACCGGGTTATCAAATGAATTCTAAAAATTCCTTATTTCCATATCTGCAAACTAAAAAATATTATCAAATAAAATATTCCATATTTATGAAGTCGAACTTAAAATTTTGTCCCGATCCAAATATATTGATAATTATCCGAATTCTTTATCAGGTACAATTTCTCTTAATATTTCTTAATCGACTATCCATATGAATAATATTAACTCAGACTGATTCCTTTTTATCAATCTAAAGTACTGACATGTAACCTTCCCAATAGGTCACCCATCTTAGTGCCACTCTAGTCTGAGCACACTTAACTTTGCAATTCGATCCGGGCATCCGAATTCCACTTAAACTTTAACTGTGATTTCCCAATATTTAAAATATCAAATCAATCCAGTAATTCCATATTCGGTCCATACCAATAGGTGCTCTATCTATTTATGAAATAAAACACCTAACTTTTGGGAAATTACAACTTTGGTCCTTCAACTTTTCATTTTTCGACTTGTACCGTACAAGTTCTGAAAACTTATCATTTTGGTCACTAAACTTTAACCTTGAATTCCCTTTCCAATTTTTCCTTGGATTATTACCAAACTTTGCGAGTACCCTAATTTGCTTATCCTCTATCACACGATACTCTAAATTCTTAGAAATTCCTTTCCTAGAATCCACAATTAAAGAAATCCCAACTTTTATATTTTGTCATTTTAGTCACTAAGTTAGCTTTTAGCCCTTATCTTAGTACTAAATGACTCTTAAACAACTTAGCAAATTTTGGGGTTATTACAGGGACAATCTTGGTCCCAAAATCATTATTCATAACATTGCAACCAGCGACACACAAGAACACATGACACACCATCAAGATTCCAATCTTGAAAGAGTACAAACTTGACTCAAGGGCTCTATTCACTAGACACCTATCTAGGGCTGTAAATGAAACGAGATAGATTGCGAGCTACTCCCACCCGACTCGGTCAAAACTTGGTCAAAGCTTCACTCGATTAGACTCAACTCGAGTTTGAGCTCGGCTCTAGTTCTTAACGAGCCAAGCCGAGCTACTTGATATCTGACCCGAAAAGCTCACGAGCTACTAAAAAATATAACATAGTATTTTTTCGTTTTTATAACTTAAAATCTAAATTCCTAAACTTAAAACCCTAAAATATAAACCCTAAACATAAGTTTTAAACCCTAAAATCTAAATCCTAAATTCTAAACCCAACAACCTAAACCTCTAAACCCTAAACTAATACCCTAAACCTTAAAATTAACAAACTTGAGTTTACACGACTTGTGTATCAAAGTTTTTTCTTGATAGGACTTTAAATAAGACATGACAAATAGTGAGCTACTCGAGCCAAAATGGTCGACGATCGGTCAACACTTGACTTGATTGTGCTTGAATCAAGCTCGAACACGACTCGAGTTCTTAACGAGCCGAGTCGAGCTCAAACTTGACTCGAAATCTTAATGATTGGGTCGAGCTCAGCATTACTCGAGCTCGACTCGGCTCGTTTACACCCCTACACCTACCACTACTCATAACCACCATAGGGCTCTCCTAGAACCAGCTAAACCTAGGCTCTGATGCCACTAAACATAACACCAAATGAAACCCTTTTGACCCGGTCTAGTCGCAAGACCGAACTGAGGGAGCTACATTAGGGTTTGTCTAGATAAACCAAAAGATTACTTGGAGATGATCCATTTTCCCTTTTATCTTATCTAAATGTGTACGTAAGTCCTAAGGTGATCATGCTGATTATGGTGAGAATTACAACTCAATCGGTCGTCAAATTAACATTACAAGGACTAAAATGTAATTTTTGATAATTAAGAGGACATTCAAGAAATTTAAGTTACCAATCCTTAATTAGTCATATTTTATGCGATCAGGTTAAAGTCCAACTTAAAATAACCATCCAAACTCATATAATTGCATGATTAACAAAGAATACAATCTTCAAAAGGCATCTTAATAGAATTAACGGCTGACATACTTGTACGGACACTTACCGTATCACAACGGGTGTAAAATACAAAGGTTTATTGGTTTGATCCTTAGGCATAATGATATGGGTATATGTTTTCAAAAAATATGGATTCTAGTGGCTAAAAAGCGTACCAATAGATTGCCCATGTACCGACACCAGAATTATTTTCCAGCTACGCGTACCGATATGGTTACTAGGTGTATCGTTACACCCAGGCAATTTTGCCTAAATTGAGACGAGACAAGTCATCGCGTACCGATCCGATCCCTGAGGATTCGTATTGGTACCAACAGACCTGTATTGACCTCTTAGTCTAACATATGACACTTTGGCTCAATCTAACATACTCCAAACAATATCTAATCATCATACAATTTCATAAACATCAATTCCTCAAACATAGCAGCACGGTAGAAGATCATACACGACATAACAAAACCAAACACATATCCTATAGGCATGATTTCTACCCAAGCATGCATAATGAGTCCCAACCCCTCAAAACCAGATATTAAGCATCATACAAGTCCAAAACATCAAACACAACTTTTACAAACAGGGAGTACCAATAATAAACCTCCCAAATACAATTTGGTCACATTGCCTCTTATTACTACTTAGTATTTATAAAACCATACTTTGTAAATGTCTCAACTCTTGGATCGTGTTAAGTGTTCAAAAGTACTATTTCTATTACCCTTTTTATTCATATTATTGCTAGACTTAGGCTCATATTATTTGCATTATTAGCCATTCATGCATGTTTGCATTGTTTCCTTGGTGGACAAGCTTGATTTCATATTTTTCTTAATTTTATGGAAAAAGATACTGCTTTGGTGTGTTTTGTGTGTGTGTACGGAATCACTTGCCAATGCAAGGCTGGAACCAGTTGCCAGGGCAATGCATGAAGGAGATGCCGAGCTAGTTGCCAGGGCAATGCATGAAGGAGATGTCACGCTAGTTGCTAGGGCAATTTTCGACAAGGGATCAAATGATATGGTAGTCGAAATTGACGACTAGATTATATTCTTTAAAGATGTTTAATTCCAACTTAACTTCCTCATCAAAAAAAGACGTTGACCTAGGCCTATAAATTGAGGACCAAGTCGTCAACTTCAGAGGGAGAGAAGAGAGAAATTTCGACAAAGAGAGAGAAGAGAGAAATTTTGACAAGGGAGAGAGGAGATAATTTTTGACAAGGAGATCAAGGGAGAGAGGAGAGAATTTTCGACAAAGAGATCAAGGGAGATTTCGACAAAAGCTTTGGAGAGATTTTGACAAGGCTTCAACCATTCATCATCTTTTTCTTTCTTGTTCAATTAGGTTTATGCTAGGAATTCTTTGTCTTGTGTTTCTTTGGAACCTAGCCATGAACTAAATCTATTTGGCTAAGGTTATTGTGTTTTGTGGTTGTGAGAAACAATTGGATTTTGTTTAGGTAATAAGAGTTTGCACTTTTAATTCAAGGTTTACTCATTCTTGGTTTTTCTTCTTGTTTGCAAGTGAATTGGGAGAGGATCTCGTAACTTCATGTATTTATCTATTATTGGGAGAGTTAGATTCAAGAAACGAATGAGTATGGTCTTTATTCAATCTATTGATGGTGAAGATTAATTTGGCTTAGGAATAAGTTAAGGATTTTAACGGCTAAAAGGAGCGCAAGATTGGTTGTTGTTTACCCTTGATTCACGCAGGGATGTATTATCAAGGCATGAACAAATGGCTAGAGTTTTGACTTAGAGATAAGAAGAAACCATTGAAGAACGCTTCGCCAAACCTTGAAGTTACTGCCCAGACCGCCCAAATAGTTGCCCAGCTAGTCGCCCAGGCAACCGTCGATTAGTTGCCAAGGCAACTTTGCTGCGCAAGTTGCCACGACAACTGAGTTGCCCTTGCACTCTTTTACCAAGACGATCCAATCGACTATCACACCTCAACTCATGATAACCTTGTTAGTTAAACTCCAACAATTTTCTACTTGTGTTCTTTTACTTTTTACAGTGCAAGAGATTAGATTCTTGAAGTGGCACCGATCCCTGTGGATATGATATCTTTTATACTATAACTTGCGACGTGTACACTTGCACAATTGCGGAGCACTTATTACGCGCAACAAGTTTTTGGGGCCGTTGTAGGGATTGGCAATAACAACTTTGTTTTTTATTTTCTTGCACTTTTTATTTTTCTTGTTTAAGATTCAAAGGGTTAACAAACTTGGTTTTGCATTGGTATATGACCAGGGCGAGACCGATTACACCAGAATGTCCCTTTGATCCAGAAATCGAACGAACCTTGCAAAGACTTAGACGAAGGTTAAGAGTAGCAATGGCTAATCAAGACGGCAATATGAATCAAGATGTTCCAGCAGGAGGAGGAGTGATTCTTGCACGAAACAGAACTATTCGAGACTATCTTGAAGAAGATCTTGAAGGACTTAATCCAGGAGTTGTCATAACTGGAATTGAAGCTGACCACTTTGAGTTGAAACAGGTGATGTTTAATATGATCAACACAATTGGTCAATTTGGTGGCACAGCAACTGAAGATGCACGACAACATCTTAAATCTTTCCTCGAGATTTGCAATTCATTCAAATTACAAGGAGTCACCCCCGATGTTTTACGACTAAGATTATTCCCTATTCACTGAGGGATAGGGCGAAAGCATGGTTGAATAGTATTCCTGTCGGATCAATAGGATCTTGGACCGATCTTTGTCGTGATTTCCTTGCTAGATTTAATCCTACAAACTTGACTAAAAAGCTTCGTAACGAAATTACTTCTTTTCGACAGGCAGATGGTGAATCCATGTACAAGGCTTGGGAGCGATATAGAGAACTTCTACACAAATGCCCCCTACACGGATTCCCAGTGTGGACACAAGTAACAATGTTCTACAACGCTGTGAATACACCAACAAGAATGATGCTAGATGCCTCGGCAAACGACATAGTCCTAGATAAGCCGCCGGAGGAAGCAATGCAAATTCTAAACATGCTTGCCAAGAATGATTATCAATTCCCATCTGCTATATGAGGATGAGTTAGGCGCCAAGCCACAATACATGAACTGGGATCATCAGACTCAATTTCGGCACAATTGGCCACTCTAACCAAGATGGTCCAGAACATGCAGAAACCAAACAACACACAAGAGGTCAAGGTAATAAATTCCTTTTGTGAGTTATGTGGTCGTAACCATGATTCATCTGAATGTATGTAGAATCCAAAATCCAGCTTTTATGTGGGTAATTACAACCGGAACAACAATGTGATGTCCAATACATACAATCCAGCTTGGAAGAAGCACCCGAATTTTTCATGGAGTAATCCAACAATGCTCTAAACCAGAACAATCAGAATGCACAAGCATCGGGATTCCAGCAAAAGATGCCACGGCAACAGTTGCCGCAACAACAACCGACAACATCTAGTTCTTTGGAAAATTCTCTCAATGCTTTTATGTTGAAAACTGAATCTTATATGGCTAAGAATAGTAACTTCATAGAAAGAACTGATGCTTTTATTAACAGGACCGAGATGAGATTGCAAAACCAAGAAACGACAATCAAATCATTGGAAAATCAAGTTGGACAATTTGCTCAAAACCTGAAAACTAGACCGCAAGGAGGTTTACCTAGCGATACTGAAGTCGCAAGAGGAACTGGCCATGAGCAATGTAAGGCGATCACCACTAGAAGTGGCCAACAACTTAAAGAGGCTCAAGCTCGCTCATCAAACAAAACTCTTCAAAAGAACAAGACGAACTCAGCGGCAAAGCCTTCGATGCTGAACCAGGAACTGCCGCGGCAACCAGCAATAAGCATGCCTCGGCAACCAGCGATAAGCATGCCTCGGCAACCAACGATAGGCATGCCACGACAACCCCAGTTGACAATGCCTCGGCAACTCCTGTGACAAAAGCTTGAAGCGACAAAAGTTGACAATGCCTCGGCAACCAATGAAAGGATCAAAGATATCTGAAAGACATTGTGTCCAAGAGAACAAAGCTAGGAGAGTTTGAAACAGTTGTCCCAACAGGGGGATTTATGGCCATGTTGCACAATCGCATGCCACCCATGTTGAAGGATCCCAGAAGTTTCACAATACCTTGTTCCATCGAAAACCACTATGTCGAGAAAGCATTATGTGACCTTGGAGCCAGCATAAACTTGATGCCTAAATAGGTTTTCCAAAAACTAGGAATTAGGAAGGCAAGACCTACAATAGTTATGCTACAGCTAGCCGACAGATCCTATGTGTATCTAGAGGGAAAATCAAAGACATACTGGTAAAAGTTGATAAATTTATTTTTCCTGCTGACTTTATTGTTTTGGATTGTGAAGCAGATGAGCATGCACCTATCATTCTCGGGAGACCCTTCCTAGCGACAGGGAGAACCTTGATCGATGTTGAAAAGGGAGAACTCATAATGAGGGTGAATGACCAGCAAGTTAAACTAAATGTGTTCCAAGCACTAAGGCATGCCGATGATCTGGAAGAATGCCAACTTCTTCATGCTACAACAGAGTTTAACTTCAACGAGGAATTTAGTTGCCTCAGCAACTACATTGCCGATCAAAAGGAACTTGAGGAGTATGAAGAACCGATCGATGAGGAACAACAAGAAGAGGCAAATTGGTTAGTCAATCGGCTAGGTACATACTTTGAACCACTGGATTACTCAGGCAAGGAAGGTAAACTTGAAAAGCCCTCCATTGAACAACCACCGATTCTTGAGTTGAAACAGTTGCCAGGGCAACTAAAATATGCTTACTTGGGAACCGATAATACATTGCATGTAATTATTTCCTCTAAGTTACAGCCTGATTACGAAAAGAAGCTGATCAAAATGTTGATGCTACATAAGAAGGCAATAGGGTAGACAATTGCCGACTTGAAGGGAATTAGCCCGGTAGTGTGCATGCACAAGATTTTGTTGGAAGATGATCACAAACCTTTGATTGAGGCCCAGATGAGACTGAATCATGCCATGAAAGGGGTTGTGATGAAAGAAATCATCAAGTGGCTTAACGTCAGCATCATATACCCTATCTCTGATAGTACATGGGTAAGTCCGATACAATGTGTACCGAAAAAGGGAGGTATAACAGTGGTAAGTAATGAAAACAATGAACTCATTCCAACCAGGACTGTGACCGATTGGAGGGTTTGTATGGATTATCGAAAGCTAAACAAAGCCACTAGGAAAGATCACTTCACATTACCCTTTATTGATCAAATGCTTGACCGTCTTGTAGGTAAACCCTTTTATTGTTTTCTTGATGGTTATTCAAGTTACAATCAAACTGCCATAGCACCAGAAGATCAATAAAAGATAACATTCACATGCCCCGACAACCTTCCAAAGATGCATGATGGCACTATTTTCAAACATGATTGAAGACTTACTTGAGATCTTCATGGATGATTTTTTCGTTTTTGGTAATGACTTCGACAGTTGCCTCGGTAATTTAGAGAAGGTGTTGGCAAGATGTGAAGAAACCGATTTAGTCCTTAATTGGGAGAAGTGCCATTTTATGGTAGATGAAGGAATAGTGCTCGGCCACAAGATTTCATCCAAGGGAATTGAATTAGACAAAGCCAAGGTGGACGTGATTGAGAGATTACCCCCACCAAGTTTGGTTAAAGGAATCTGAAGCTTTCTTGGACATGCAGGTTTTTACAGGAGGTTCATTCATAATTTTTTTTTAAATTACTAAACCCTTGTGCAATTTGCTTGAACAGGATAAAGTCTTCAATTTTGATGATTCTTGCGCCCAAGCATTCAAAACCCTAAAAGGAAAAGCTTGCCTCGGCACCCATTGTCGTTCCACCAGATTGGACGCTACCTTTTGAGCTCATGTGTGATGCAAGTGATTTCGCGGTAGGAGCAGTCCTAGGCCGACGCACAAGTAAGACCTTTCATGTGATATGCTACGCCAGTAAAACTCTTAATAGTGCTCAAGTGAATTACACAACAATGGAGAAAGAGTTATTGGCCATAGGTTTCGCACTTGACAAGTTCCGATCCTATTTGATTGGTAAAAAGGTAATTGTTCATACGGACTATTTGGAAATTAAGTATCTATTTGCTAAAAATGATGCCAAACCTCGTTTGATTCGTTGGATATTGCTTTTACAAGAGTTTGACATTGAAATTAAGGACAGGAAATGAATAGAAAATCAAGTGGCCGATCACTTATCACGCTTAGAACGCAATAGGGAGGAGGACACAGATTTAGAGGTATGCGATGCATTCCCGGATGAGCAACTGTTAGTTGCCTCGGCAACCATAAACGTGTATGCCTCGGTAACCCTTGACGCGCATATCTCGGCAACCCTTGACGCGCATGCCGCGACAACTCTAGACGGGCATGCCTTGGAAACCATGGATGCAGTTGCCACACCAACACATGCCTCAGCAATACCCTGGTACGCAGATTTAGCTAATTTCCTTGTTTGTGGTATTTTACCTTATGGCCTTACTCACCAAGAGAAGAATCGGTTCCGCCATGACGTTAAGCATTACTTTTGGGACGAGCCTCTTTTGTTTAAACAAGGTACAAATCAGGTTATACGTCGATGTGTCCCTGAAGAGGAGCAGTAGAATGTACTCTGGCAATGCCATTTTTCACCCTATGAAGGACATTTTGGAGGACCACATACCGCGGCCAAAGTTTTGCAATATGATTTGTATTGGCCAATACTGTACAAAGATGCCCAAGAGTTTTACAAGCAATGTGATCATTTCCAGAGGACGAGCAATATCTCTAGACGACATGAGATGTCGCTCTAAAACATCATCGAAGTGGAATTGTTCGATGTATGGGGGATCAATTTTATGAGACCTTTCCCATCTTCATTCGGCAACCTCTACATTCTACTTGCTATTGACCACGTGTCAAAATGGGCTGAGGCAGCTGCAGTTCCCACCAACGATTCCAAGACCGTGCAACGATTCTTACAGAAAAACATATTTACACGGTTTGGGATGCCGAGAGCAATTATCAGTGATGGAGGCAAGCACTTTGACAACAGACTTATTGCCAAAATGTTGCAACGCTTCGGTGTGTCACACAAGATTGCCACGGCATATCACCACAAACGTATGGGTAAGCAGAAATATCCAACCGGGAATTGAAGGGTATACTCGAGAAAGTTGTAAATCCCTCTAGGAAGGATTGGTCACTAAGACTAGATGACGCACTTTGGGCATATCGCACTGCATTCAAAACACCCTTAGGTATGTCCCCCTTCCAACTTGTCTATGGCAAAACATGCCATCTACCGGTGGAAATCGAACACAAGGCATATTGGGCAATCAAGACCGTGAATATAGATTGGGAAAGTGCCGGGCAAAAGCGTTTGTTGGACCTCAACGAGATAGAAGAATTCCGTGCACTCCCCTACAACAATGCGCGAATCTATAAGGAGAAAACAAAGCAATGGCATGGCAAGAAACTATTGCCACGACAATTCATGCCAGGGCAACTAGTTCTCTTATTCAATTCTCGGCTGAAACTTTTCCCAGGAAAACTAAAATCAAGATGGTCAGGACCATTTGAAGTTGTCAAACCATTCTCCCATGGTGCCGTGATAATCAAGTCCATCGCTGACGAACATGAATTCAAAGTTAACGGACAAAGATTGAAGCACTACAACGGTGCCCGTGTGGAACATAACAAAGAAGTGGTCACCTTAGGAGATGCATGAGCATGCTCTCCTTTCGATATTTTCTTTTTTATTTTCTTTTTCTTTTTTAGTTTTTTCAAACTATTTTTGATTATTTAATTTCGGTTATTTTTTCTTTTTAGGATAGACTTATTTATTTTCTTTAAGATTAAGACTACATCTTTCTTTCATATTTATCTATTTTTTTAAGATTTTCTTTTCACATATTTATTTATTTTCTTTTATTCGTTTATCTTTAATTTTAATCCTTATTTTATTTGGTTTTGAATTGTAGGAAAATAGTTCAAGATAAAGAGGAATTTTGATTCATGAAGGAAACTTCTTCAACAAGGAAATTAATAGGCTGAATCTAAGGCTTATATTAAGCCTCCAATTTACCCTAAACAAGCCCTACATAACCGGCCAAAGTCTTTTGCTCATACATTCTATCTTGCATAATCGCATCATTAACATTGAAAAAATTATTTGTGATGAGATTTTTGTATGTAGCACAAAAGACAAGGGTTCTCTTTTCTTCCGCTTGCTTAATTTCCAATCTTTGCAAGGAGATGCATGTCCCAAGTGAGTCCACGATGAAAAGGCCCTACCAAAGTCCGGTTGGAATCGAGCACAAATCCGAAAGCTAATGGGAGAGGCACCGGTAAAATCCACAACACTTTCAATTGCCGCGGTAACTCTTACCGCCTCGGCAACTCCTAATGCCCAAGCAACCGATACCCGGGCAACTAGGCCATCAACCCCGGGACAACTTGAAGCACTCTTACAACCGTTGGTGAACCGCCTTAGGTAAATTAAAGACCGGCAACTAATGTTCATGCAGTACATGAAGGATCACAACAAAGCCATCATCCAAGACATCCTGGAAAAGTACCCGAACAGTCGCGTGCCGTTCCCCATCTTTCCTGCCGAAATCCTTGCCAGGACAACCGCAACAGATGATGCCGCGGTAACCTACACTGCGCCTGCCCAAGCAGTTGCCATGACAACTAACACGGAAAATGTTGCGGCAACCAAAGCTAAAGACGCCTCGGCAACCACTGCAAAAGCCAAAGGTAAAGCACCTATGCCCGAATCAACTCGTATTGAATCATTGTCTGATTTTTCAGATTCGGACGAGTCCTCCATTGCACCAACAAAGACCTCACCAATCGAATCCTCCAAGCCGAAGCGAAAGGCCAATGGCATTGAGGAAGAGGACGATGAGGACAACCCCGTACGAGGATCGATTCCACCATCGACAACAAGGAAGCAACCACCGCATTCAAGCAAAAGAATCAAGACACCGACCAAAAGAAAACTAATCATCCACGATGATGAACTCTCAGAGTAAGTCCTCGTTTGCATTTTAATTTTCTTTATTTTAATTTTAATTTTTCTTTATTGCATGCATTGAGGACAATGCCTCACTCGAGTTTGGGGGGATTGTTATTAGTTAGTTACCATGTTTAGTTGCATTCATCTTAAGTATTGCATTTAGGATACATAAATTGCTTTCCATACCTTTAGTTGGAACAAGAATTGCCTAAATTTGATGAATATCCGATGATGACTTTGCCAATGTACTTAATTGATAGAACTTTTTCTTCTAGGATAAACATGGAAACACTTAGAATCGTACTATAATGCTAAACTTGATGAAACACTGTGTGGCTTGGTTGATTTAAGGAATTCCAGCGAACTTAGGTTGATAGTTAAAAAATTGGGGGATTAGAATAAAAATTGGATGAATGCTAGAGGTGCTCGAAATTGGCTCTAGTATGTGCTAAAAAATTGATCGCTAGAGGTGCCCGAAATTGGCTCTAGTATGTGCTAAAAATTGATCGCTAGAGGTGCCCGAAACCGGCTCTAGTCGAATAAATTAATTAACTTAAGAAAACTAAAAACAAAACACTAGAGGTGCCTGAAACCGGCTCTAGTTAAAACATGTTAAAAGAACCCAATGAAGTAATTTGAAAACCTCTTGTTTGCATAGAATCTGAAAAATCAACTTGCACACAACTCCGCACACACTCACAAGCATTATAGTTTGATTCCGAGTAACTCCTAAGTTTTCTGAAAAATGAAAAGTCAATCATACTTTGTGCCACGATTCTGAGAATTGAAATCAAGTTCAAAGCTAAGTTTGTGAAAATTGAAGTCTTGGCGGGTAATTATTAGTTTGCATTGCTTGAGGACAAGCAATAGTTCGAGTTTGGGCGTATGTTAAGTGTTCAAAAGTACTATTTCTATTACCCTTTTTATTCATATTATTGCTAGACTTAGGCTCATATTAGTTGCATTATTAGCCATTCATGCATGTTTGCATTGTTTCCTTGGTGGACAAGCTTGATTTCATATTTTGCTTAATTTTGTGGAAAAAGATACTACTTTGGTGTTTTTTGTGTGTGTGTACAGAATCACTTGCCAAAGCAAGGCTGGAACCAGTTGCCAGGGCAATACATGAAGGAGATGCCGAGCTAGTTGCCAGGGCAATTTTTGACAAGGGATAAGAGATATGGTAGTCGAAATTGATGACTAGATAAGCCCAAGATGACGTGGAGCAAAGTTAAATCCCAAAGGAGTTTGATTTCCATGAAGAGGTTGAAGAGAAATTAAATCCCAAGAAGATAGGAGAAGTTCTAGAAGGAATTTAAATATAATAAAGAACTATATTCTTTAAAGATATTTAATTCCAACTTAACTTCCTCCTCAAAAAAAGACTTTGACCTAGCCCTATAAATTGAGGACCAAGCCGTCAACTCTAGAGGGAGAGAAGAGAGAAATTTCGACAAATGGAGAGAAAAGAGAAATTTTGACAAGGGAGAGAGGAGAGAATTTTAGACAAAGAAATTAAGGAAGATTTCGACAAAAGCTTTGGAGAGATTTCTACAAGGCTTCAACCATTCTTCATCTTTTTCTATCTTGTTCAATTAGGTTTATGCTAGGAATTATTTGTCTTGTGTTTTTTTGGAGCCTAGCCATGAACTAAATCTATTTGGATAAGGTTATTGTGTTTTGTGGTTGTGAGAAACAATTGGATTTTGTTTAGGTAATAAGAGTTTGCACTTTCAATTCAAGGTTAACTCATTCTTAGTTTTTCTTTTTGTTTGCGAGTGAATTGGGAGAGGATCTCGTAACTTCATGTATTTATCTAATATCGGGAGAGTTAGATTCAAGAAACGAATGAGTATGGTGTTTATTCAATCTATTGATGGTGAAGATTAATTCGGCTTAGGAATAAGTTAAGGATTTCAAAGGCTAAGAGGAGCACAAGATTGGTTGTTGTTCACCCTTGATTCACGCAGGGATGTATTATCAAGGCATGCACAAATAGCTAGAGTTTCAACTTAGGGATAAGAAGAAACCATTGAAGAACGCTCTGCCAAACCCTGAAGTTGCTTCCCAGACCGCCCAAGTAGTTGCCCAGCTAGTCGCCCAGACAACCGTCGATTAGTTGCCAAGGCAACCCCGCTTCGCAAGTTGCCACGGCAACTGAGTTGCCCTTGTCGGCTATCACACCTCAACTCACGATAATCTGGCCTATTCTCTCTCATTTGATTACATCTTCTTTTACTTATTTACTTTCTAGTTTAGTTGTTAGTAAAACTCCTACAATTTTCTACTTGTGTTCTTTTACTTTTTACAGTGCAAGAGATTAGATTCTTGAAGTGGCACCAATCCCTGTGGAGACGATATCTTTTATACTATAACTTGCGACGTGTACACTTGCACAATTGCGGAGCACTTATTACGCGCAACTCTCCTCTTACGTACTTGCTATCCAAAAGAGTCTATTTCTCTGCATTGATGAGAAAAGAGAGCGTAAGCTATAAGCTTAGTGAGGGAATCACAAAAACACTCATCAATGTATTTGAAACCATTTCATATTAAAACAACTTTATAATGCTCATTACAAAATCATCTGATGCTTCTCAAATTTACCCAAATATTCACATTTAAATAATTTGCAAAATACATGTATCATGGATCCTATCTCAAACCTCAATTTATGCTTCATATGCCAAAGTCCCTATAGCAAGCTTAAAGAGCATCTTATGTATAAACCACATTATACAAACATAATCCATTTCTCATGATACATTATCTCATATATTGGCTTTCAAGTGACCCAAAACTAGTACCATTCCACTTATAAAAACACATCGGATACACAAATTTCCCAAGTGGTTCCTACGACCACTTCACATACATCCTCAAACTGGAGCAATAGAACAATTACCCACCACAACGGTTATGTTGTCTAAATCCAACAGTAGGAGAATACGGCACAATTAATCCCTCGACCGCTGCGGTTCTCATGGTGGAGAAAATGACACAATTAACCCCTCGACACACATGAGGCGACTTATTATAGTGCACTTTAAACCCTTTGTCTAGCTAACTATATATGATAACATTTTAATCTCAGCCACTTGCCAATATATTCAATAAAACAACATTACTTCACTGTTTTACATATACATCAAACCAATCAAATTTTGAATACATTAAACCATGTATTTTAGTAATCATAAAATACTATCACAAACCAAATATCATTCTCAACAATCATCTTATATGATCATTTCCACATCTTTCATTTCTAAAACATGCATAATACAGTGAGAAATCAAATCCATAAACATGTGCATGAGATTGTATTTTGCAAAAATCGAAATTGAGAGAAAGCTCAACCAATACTTACTTTTGAGCTTAGACAAGTGTTTAAAACTTTATCTAAACTCCCAAAAACCATCTTCAAACCTTTTAAAAGCAGTAAAATGTGTTTCCACTCACCGACAACCCAAAGCTCCTAGCCGATGCAAGAATCAAGCTTCTAAAGCGTCCGCAACCTCTCCAAAAGCTAAAGGATTCAACTCCCCTGCTTTACCCAATGAAAAAACAAAGGATTAATGCAATTCCATGCAACTGTAATGTCCAACAACCAAGAAACACACCTTCGCCTCACAAGAAACCATCAAACGCCTCTCTAAAACAACTGAAATCATCATCATACCTCAACTAAACAAAGCCCAGCTAAAACCTTTTGATTCTAACATCTTAACAACATCAATTAACATCTTAAAGCATCTTAATAACATCCTTATACCTCCAGCTAATCTACAACACCAATATCACCTCAAAATCTAACTATATATAACCTAGAAAATTAGCAATTCACATAGTTTCGGGATTCCTCTTATTAATCACTTCTTTCAACATTAAAATACATCCCATAAGAGATCTAAACCAAATCAAATTCAATACAAAATAGATCCAAAATAGTGTTTATCTAATTTCCACATAAAACTCAATTTAATTACCAAATCCATGTTTAAATCATAATTCAATAACATAAATATGTTGTAAAGGATCAAGAACTTGGGAATTTTATTAAAGAACCTTTAATTAGATGAGAGAAACGAAAATCACCTCTAATTGCTGATTTCTCCCTTAATTGGCAAAGATTGGTTGAAATCCAAGTAGATTTTGTAGTAGAAATTAAAGGAATCAAGCAGGAAATCAAAAGGAAATCAAATGAGATTGATTGCTGTAAACTTTGGAAAGATTTTGATAGTTTGGTTGCTGAGAAAATTGAGAAAAATGTGATATCAAAGTTAGTTTCGCAAGAAAGTGATTTTGGGAAAATAAAAATCCTTTTTATTAATCTCACTTATTTTCTATTAAAACCAACTAAAACCTTTTAAAAATAGCCTAAATTAAGGGTAAAATATGATGGAAAAGTTTGGTCACATAGCTCTTTAAGGATTCTAAGTTTTGACCCTTTTACGATTTAGTCACAAAAAACAGTTTTGAAAACTTTTCATTTTAGTCACCATACCAAAATGTCCCAAAATAAAATTTATTTTATTCTAATTTAATTTACCAAAATACTTAAAATATTAATTAAGCATTTTCTAGCATTTTTTCATATTTTATTTTTTCCAAAAATGATTTATTAAGATTTAATTCTCGAAACTAACTCGAATTGCCTAATTTAGTTCTCCCGAACTGTCTACTCAATCCAATTAACATCTAGGCCCAGTTTCAGGGCGTTACAACTCTCCCCCTCTTAAGAAATTTCATCCTCAAAATTTACATGGCAGAAAAAGATAAGAAAACTACTTCAACATGTCCTCCTTGCTTTCCCAGGTGGCTTTCTCGACACCACGATGTCGCCACAACACCTTTACCAACTTTGTGGTCTTTCTACAAAGAACCTTGTTGCTTGAATCCATAATTCTCACCGACTCCTCATCATAGGTCAAATCCGGATTCAACTCAATCTCCTCAACAGGCATCACATGCGAATGATACGATTTGTACCTCCAAAGCATCGATACAGGGAAAACATCATGTATCTTCTCCAACTCTGCCAGCAACATCAACTTATAAGCAACTGGAACAACACGCTCCAACACCTCATAAGGCCCAATAAACCTAGGACTTAACTTTCCCTTCCTTCCAAACCGCATACTCAATCTCCCATCGCTTTAAGTTAGCATATGACTTTTGCCAATCCGAAGCCTCCTTCAACCGATCACTAATAAGCTTCACTTTCTCATTAGTATCCTTCAACACATCTGGCAAAGAAACATACTTTTCTCCTGCCTCTACCCAACAGAGTGGCTTGCGACAGCTTCTACCATACAAAGCCTCATACGGAGCCATCTGGATACTAGCCTGATAACTATTGTTATAAGCAAACTCCACCAAAGGTAAATGCTTCTCCCAAGATCCTTGGAAATCAATGATGCAACACCGCAACATATCCCCCAACACTTGGATAACCCCGAAGTACTGAAGTTCAACCGCATACCCAAAGCCTTATGCAAACACTCCCAAAACCTTGCTGTAAAATACGAATCTCTATCCGATACTCTAGACTTCGATACTCCATACAACCTCACATTCTCGACAATATACAGCTTCGCCAACTTTTCCAGAGTATACGTCGTATGCACAGCCAGAAAATGTGCACTCTTCATAAACCTATCCATAACTACCCAAACTAAATTCTTCTTTGATGGTGTCAAAGGCAAACTGGATACAAAATCCATGGTAATTCTCTCTCACTTCCATTATGGAGTCCTCAATGGTTGCAACAACCCCGAAGGAAACTAATGCTCAGCTTTAACGCGCTGACAAACCATACAACGAGCAACAAAATTAGCGACATCCTTCTTCAAACCAACCCAGAAATGCTCCTTCTTCAAGTACTGATACATCTTTGTGCTTCCTAGATGCATAGCGAATAGAATCAAATGTGCCTCGTCCAAGATAGTTTGCCTTAACACCTCATCTTTCGGCACCACTACTCGATTCTTGAAACACAAAACACTTTGTCAGTAAAATAGAAATCCGTCTGGTTGCCAACCATTATGTCCTTGACATACGGTACGAAAGAATCATCATACGGTTGCTTCTCCTTGATTGACTACAACAATGATGGATTCACTTGCAACTCAGCCAACAAACCACCATCTCGCGTTACACTCAACCGTCCAAACATCACCCTCAACTCAATTGCAACCTTTTTACTCAAAGCATCGACTACAACATTAGCCTTTCCCGAATATTACACTAATTTCAAATAATAATCCTTAAGAAACTCCAAACATCTTCGTTGCCTAAGATTCAACTCCTTCTACGACATCAGATATTTCAAGCTCTTGTGATCCGTGTATACAATACACTTCTCACCATAAAAATAATGTCGACAAATCTTCAATGCAAACACTACCGCAGCAAGCTCAATATCGTGCGTAGGATAATTGCACTCGTGCACCTTCAACTGCCTAGATGCATAAGCCACAACCCTTCTTTCATGCATCAACACATATCCCAATCCAAAGTAGGATGCATCGCTATACGCAACAAACTCTTTCCCTGACTTAGGTTGAATCAAGATTGGAGCTTGCGTCAAAGCTTCATTCAACTTATCAAAAGCTTGTTGTCTACTCTTCGTGCACTCAAAGCTTACATCCTTTTGCAACAACTTCGTCAAAGGAGTAGCAATCCTCGAGAAACCATCCACAAAGCGGCGATAATATCTTACCAACCCCAGGAAGCTACGAACCTCTGACACCGACTTTGATTGCTTCTAATTCACAATAGCTTTAATTTTTTGCGGATCCAATCTAATACCATTGGCCGAAACAACATGACTAAGAAAACCACCTACTTGATCCAAAACTCACATTTACTCATCTTGGCATAGAGCTTATTATCCAACAGAACTTGCAACACAATCTGTAGATGTCGATCGTGATCTTACTTAGTAATAGAGTACACAAGAATGTCATCGATGAACACCACCACAAATTGATCCAAGAATTCATGGAACACCCAATTCATCATATCCATGAAACCTGCTGGCATATTTGTCAACCCAAACAGCATCACTAAAAACTCATAATGCCCATAGCTCGTGTGAAAAGCTACCTTTCGCACGTCTTTATCCTTCACCTTTAACTAATAATACCCAGACCTTAGATCAATCTTGGAAAACACCATAGCACCCTGAAACTGCTCAAACAGATCATCAATCCTTGGCAAAAGATACTTATTCTTAATCGTCAACTTGTTTAATTACCGATAATCAATGCACATTCTCATCGACTTGTTCAGTTACCGATAATCAATGCACATTCTCATCGTGCCATTTTTCTTTTTTACAAATAGCACCGATGCTCCCTATGGTGACACACTAGGCCAAATAAAACCACGATCCAACAACTCTTGAAGCTGCATCTTCAACTCCTTAAACTCTTTTGGTGCTATACGATACGGTGCAATCGACATTAGAGCCGTATTCGTGTGTGTCTCAAGGCAAAACTTTACCACCTTATCTGACGGCAAACCAAACAACTCTATCAGAAACACTCATAGGAAATCGTAAACTATTCGAATATCCTGGGCATGCACTTCTTTCATATTAGGGCTCATAACATAAGCTAGGCATGCTTGACCCCCAAATACCATCATGTTTCGTGCTTCAAAAGCTGAAATAACAGTGGACAAGAATTTGACATTCTCGCCTATAACCACTACATCGTAATCCTTTACAAGTTTCAATGAAACTCGCTTGATCCCAAAATCAACCATAGCCCTATGTTCAGACAACCAATCCGTCCCTAAAATCATATCAAAACTGTGAAATGGCAACTCCATCAGGTTAGCCGTAAACACATGCCCTTGAACCATCAGAAGACATCTCCTAAACAACCTTCTTCTAGCAACTACTGTCTCACTAAAGGAACTAGTTACCTGTATACCAACATCTAACTCCTCTACAGGTATATCAAGAAAGCAAGCATGTTCATGCAGAATGTATGAATGTGTTGAACCAAAATTAATCAAAGAAACCAATGGTATAGAATGCAAAGTAAATGTACCTGCAATCACATCGGAATCATTCCTTCCCACACGATGCGTGAAAACCCTCGCCGGTCCACCACCCTCAGGCTAAATTGTTACATTATGAGCAACTATTCTCTGACCATCCTCTCTACGCTAGAAATGTCCATGACCGCGGCTACAGCCTCTATGTGGCATAACAACAAGTGTAGGAGCCTGACCTTTCTTGGATAACTGCGGACAATCTCGCCTAATGTGATCCCATGATCCACATTTCCAACAAGTGCCAAAAACACCCCAGCACTCCCCCAAAAGTCACCTACCACAATGTCTACACTCGAGTACTTACTGTAGGTATTTTGACCTTGTTGTCCCCATCTGGCATTACTTTCACTTCACCTTTGTTCTGGAAAAATTACTTCCTATCCTTATGCTTCTTGTATCAATCTCGGCCAGCATCTGATTCATCACTCCTTTTTCTAGCAGAAGAACCCCCTAAACGAGCAGACAACCCCAAATTTTGTTTTATGTCCTTAGCTCGAGAAACCAGGACATCAAACTCTATATAATCTATAGTCAACATGTAAGTCTTCACCTTCTTAACCAGCCCATAATGGAAAAGATCGCATCACCCTCTCTCATCAGGAACCAGTTCAGGAGCATACTGGCTCAACTATAAAAACTAGATCTCATACTCAGAAATAGATATGTTTCCCTGCTCTAAATCCATGAACTCCCTCTTCTTCTCATCTTGATAACGAGATCCCATGTACTTCTTTTGGAAGGCAGCACAAAAGAACTCCCATGTTACATCATCAGGTGCCAAGCCCATGATAGCAATTATCTACCAACTATAAGCATCGCCCTGAAGTAATGACACTATGCAGCCCAACTTGCAGACATTCGTACACTTTATTTGACCAATGATCCTTTTCGTGCTAGCAAACCACTCATTGGCTGCTTTTGGAGCCAAACCTCTGAACTCAATACCACCCAAGCTAAGCAGACGCTCCAAAGGTAGCCAGTGTTAACAGCTACAGACTTCGGTGCATGTACTTGCACTCCAGCTCCAGTCATCGCTTGAATTAACAGTGTCATATCATCAAAAATAGGTCCTTGTGGTGCCTAAGGCACACCAACCTCAACTCCAGCACCCGCAGGAGGAACCAGTGGAGGATGAGGTAACTCATCATCTTATCTATCCACAACACTTCACATATGAGCTCTCATCTCGGTCCCATTCGCAACAAATATGAGTCTAAAACATGGCATGCAATAAAATAATTAGGCCAGCTTGTAGCAAGAATCCAAGTTGTACATGTTTCAAAACAAAACCATTTTGCACTAGTAGTAATAAGGGAATGTGTCCCCAAGTTTAAACCCCAAACATATCATATTCCAATAATAATCATTCAAAAGTAAACACCGTGCTTGTCAACAACATATTAATGTAATAACGATCAATCAAACAACCATAACCCACCTCCCAACAATCATAACCTGGCTCTAATACCACCAAATGTAACCCTCTTGACCCGATCTAGTTGTAAGACCGAACTGAGCGAGCTACATTAGGGTTTGTCGAGACAAATTTGAAAGATTACTTGAAGATGATACAATTTTTCCTTTTATCTTATCTAAATGTGTATTTAAGACCTAACGTGGTCATGCTGATTATGGTGAGATTTACAACTCATTAAGGACTTGAATTGACATCTAATTGTACGACTTAACATTACAGGGACTAAAATGTAATTTTTGATAATTAAGAGAACATTCAAGAAATTTAAGTTACCAATCCTTAATTAGTCATATTTCATGTGACCGGGTTAAATTCCAACTTATAATAACCATTCAAACTCATATAATTGCATGATTAAGAAACAGGGACTAAATTGCAAAGAATACAATCTTCAAAAGGCATCTTACTAGAATTAACGGATGACATTGTAACACCCCTTAACCAGTTCAGAGATTAAACCAAGTTAAGAAGCATTACATGCAAACAAGAATACACAATTAACATTCCAATAAGGACTTCAAGCAAAATCAAGGAGGATTAAGACCATTCATTTCAAATTAGAGTACTAAATTTTTTCTTTTCATTTGTAATCAAAGATAACCCTAACTTAGCAAGGAAACTTCTCATTAGCTTCATAACTTGATAGACCAAGTAAGATAGCACAAACCATACGAAAAGAGACATAGACTTCTATTCTTAAGTCTAATTCGATTATTAGAAGGTAACTAGGTGTCATTCAAATTCTTGAAATTACTATTAATTTACCTAGGCGATAATTCAACTAGTAAAACATAGATCATTCAATTCTCTAACAATTTAAGTCTAACCTTTATATCTATCACAGGATTCAGTTATTCTAAACATTATAAGGGGTTCTCAAACCGACAATTATATCAAGTTATCCTACCTAATGGTAATCAAATTAATCATAACTATAATTCTTATAAATCCATGCACACGACAACTAATGCAAGATTTGACTAACATATAAGCATACACAAAAGCCTCATTCGAACCACATGGGTACCTCATTCATTCGGCCATGACTTTAACACAATGTTTAACAAAACATTCCAACCAAGTTATAGTTATCTACCCCAAAGTACTAAAGATACCATAACAAGCAATAAGAATCAACAAGGATTAAAGGATACATGATTCGGCCAACTACATGGATTCTAAAGGGAGAGGATTAACAAGTCATGCAAAGATACGGTACCAACTTTGTTCCTATGTAGAATAATATGACAAATGTTTAACACAATAAATTAGTTCATCTATCTTCTATATTTCTAAGGCGTTCATAAAGCATTTCAAACATTTATGCATCCATGGTCATCTACTACCTCTATCATAATGTTTAAACACCATATCACAATCATACGATCGACCACCTAATAATATAAGCCTCATTACAAATGATAAAAGATGTATTTAACATTACATACATATATGGAAAAATGAAGTCCTAGGAGCATTATGCATATGTACCAAATATGTGCCACCAACTAGGAATTCTTAAAGGAAATTTACAAAACATACGCCTTCATACTTGTGATCTAGTCCAATCTCAAAAATGTAATAGCATTTAAGACTTCACCCTGAAATGTGATGAAAGGATAGAATAAGTTACCACTTAGTGAGGTAGTTTAAAGTACTTAAAGCATGATTCGATCAATCTATAAATATGCATATCTATCCTTTCATACTAAGATTAAACATAGTAGACAAGATTTTTAATATTTGACTAGGTAACAAGTGATCAAACCATGCCATTAGAACAAAATATATTTCTTTAAGAATAAAGAGTACAAGTATCAAGAAGGCAAGTCTTACTTATCATGTAAGTAACATGATAGTTTGTTATTTTAACTTGTAAAATTCATTATTTTAAGATATCAAAACCTTAATAATCATGTCAACCGATTTCACATATGTATATATATCTTGTTTAGAAAGTTTATAATACACCTATATCAATAGGATTAAGGCACATTATATATTTCAACTGATAAATCGAAATGTAGCTTAGCTTTACTAGTCATGCAACCAATCCTTTTATCTTAATAAGATTAAAGATGTTTCAATCATAAATAATATCTTGTTAACATTGGTAATCAAGTAGCCTAGGTGCACGAATTCCCAACCAACTGTCGCCAAAATAAGGTACTCAAAGTACTAGTAGTCCCTCATACTGTCGCCAAGTGACCAAAACACATCCCTCCTACTATCGCCTCATAAGGATCACAGTCCAGGACCTTAGTCCACCCTAAACACGTGCTTTATGGACTCTATGGCATGCCAACTATACCTATGACTGATTCGAAACTAAAGCTTTAATTTAATCTTATCATATCAGAATAAAAAATGAGCGTAGCTCCATGATCAGAATATCAAAGTTACATGGCTTATTGTTTATCATATTCAAGAACATACAATTCATGTATGATTCTTACTTCGATTATATAACTTAATCAAATGTTAGCATAGCGAAGGTCTCTTACCAAGCATGTATGTGTCTCAGTATGAGCATAAAACCAAATCAAGTATTGCACTCTATAGAATACCTAGCATTTAGGTACTTACCTAGAATTCAAGCTTATATACATATGCATAGCTTAACTTTAATGATAAAGCAATATGATTAGAATCACTTAAGAATGCTCGGGAAGGTTGTAGGCCTATCCCAAAACTTTAAACTACACTCACAGTTTAATCCAAGCTAACTATGCTCCTGAATCACAATTCTCTTTTTCTTTTCTACAGAGTTACCAGCCTTGGAGTTTTCTTATTTTTGGTATAAACACAACGACAGAATATAATATGTATCAAAGGTCGTTCCATTTTAACATAACTAAAGTCTTTTTAATACTATACAAATTGATTCTGTATTACTAGACATTTCTTCCATATAAAGTTATTCAAATCTTACATACATAATTACATTCTTCCATATACTACAACAACTCCAAGAAGACACAAAACAATTCTATTATCAAATGTAAGAAAACAACCCTCCAAATTTTCTTACAAAATAGCCCCTTAATTAAGCTATATAAAAAAGGTCCCCAAAAACAAGTTTGCAAGCAATCCATTTTAGTTCTAAAAACATTCCTTAAACTTTGTTAAACAATCTCAAATTTTTTGGTTTACCAAGCAGTCCTTAAAATTACAAAAATAGTCCAATATGTGCACAAAATAGTCCCTTAACAGCCCCTAAACTTGCAAAATAGCCCCTCCCCTATTTTTTACCGATTCAAAATAGTTTTAAAACAATCCTCTTACGATCAAATCATTCCCCTAAAACAGACTCCCTTTGCCCAATCGTCCATGCTTACTAGTAAGCATTGTGACTATAAACTTCAAGATTTCTAACACAATTAAAGCATTTAAGCAATGCTTAATGTTTGTCTAAAATTTTTTAAAACATAATATGGTCACAGTAACATTGTTTATCTCAATCAAGCAATTCAATTCTTCACAACAACAATAGGATACATTGAAGAACAAGTTTTATGAATTAAACAAATTCATAGTTTCCCACATTTTCGAATGCAACCCTTAAATAAGCTCTTTCAACAATCTCCCCTTTAGGTAACAACAATATAAACACATTATTCTCATAATTAGATTTCAAGACATATAATCATTCTCAAGCAATTATACTAACACCAAGCTCAAAAGAGTAATATTCTTGAATTTAACAAGTTTGTATCTAATTCTAATAGAGAGAAAGGGATTCTTACCCTTGAAGCCAACTGTTTGAATACTTCACCAAAGAAACCCAAAATTGAAGTTCAACTCTAAGCTTTCCAAAATTTTCTTTATCTTTCTCACTCTAAACCATGGTGTTCGGATAAACAAGGAAGAAGATGACTTTCTCCCCTTGTTTTTCCTTTGGCCGAAAACCCCTCCCCCACTTGCCCTTGCCTAACTTTGACAAGTGTGCAAGACCTTAAGCACTTAAATTTTTATCATGCAATTTCTAAATTTTTCATGTCAATCAGTTTAATCATATGAACATAGCTAGCATTTCTTTCTTTCCTTTCAATTTGGTCCTAGACCCTTAATTGAATCTAGTTTATAAATGAAACAAGCCAAATAGATAATATTCGAATTAATAACATGCTACTAAGCCAATCTTTGGGGTTTTATAGGCGTACCAGTATGGAAACTTACCGTATCGCAATGGGTGTAAAATACAAAGGCGTATAGGTACGGTCCTCAGGCGTACCGATACAGGTATGTGTTTTCGAAAAATATGGATTCTAGCGGCTAAAGGGCATACCGATACGGTTTCCCGTTTATCGATACTAGGCTTATTTTCCAGCTACGCATACCAATACGGTTACCAGGCATATTGGTATGCCTAGGAAAGTTTTCCAAATTGATGCGAGATAGGTCCCCACGTACCGATCCCTGAGGACCCATACCGGTACGGACAAACTTGTAATGACTTCTTGGTCCAACATATGACACTTTGGCTCAATCTAACATACGCCAAACAATATATGATCATCATACAACTTCATAAACATCAATTCCTTAAATATAGCAGCATGGTAGAAGATCATACACGACATAACAAAACCAAACACATATCCTATAGGCATGATTTCTACCCAAGCATGCATAATGAGTCCCGACCCCTCAAAACCAGATATTAAGCATCATACAAGTCCAAAACATCAAATACAACTTGTACAAACGGGGAGTACCCAAAATAAACATACCAAATACAATTTGGTCACATTGCCTCTTATTACTACTTAGTATTTATAAAATCATACTTTGTAAATGTCTCAACTCTTGGATCTCCTCTTGCGTACTTGTTGTCCAAAAGAGTCTTTCTTTGCATTGATCAGAAAAGAGAGCGAAAGCTATAAGCTTAGTGAGGGAATCGCAAAAACACTCATCAATGTATTTAAAACCACTTCATATAAGTTTATAATGCTCATTACAAAATCATCTAATACTTCTCAAATCTGCCCAAATATGCACATTTAAATTATTTGCAAAATACATGTATCATGGATTCTATCTCAAACCTTAATTTAAGCTTCATATGCCAAAGTCTCTATAGCAAGCTTAAAGAGCATCTCATGTATAAACCACATTATACAAACATAATCCATTTTTCATGATACATTATCTCATATATTGGCTTTCAAGTGACTCAAAACAGTACCATTCCATTTATAAAAACACATTGGATACACAGATTTCCCAAGTGGTTCCTACGACCACTTTATGTACATCCTCAAACCGGAGCAATGGAACAATTACCCACCTCAACGGTTATGTTGTATAAATCCAACAACAGGAGAATACGGCACAATTAATCCCTCGGCCGCTGTGGTTCTCATGGTGGAGAAAATGACACAATTAACCCCTCGACACACATGAGGTGACTTATTATAGTGCACTTTAAACCCTTTGGGTAGCTAACTATATCCGATAACATTTTAATCTCAGCCACTTGCCAATATATTCAATAAAACAACATTACTTCACTGTTTTACATATACATCAAACCAATCAAATTTCAAATACATTAAACCAAGTATTTTAGTAATCATAAAATACTTTCAAAAACCATATATTATTCTCAATAATCATCTTATATGATCATTTTCCATATCTTTTATTTCTAAAACATGCATAATACAGTGAGAAATCAAAACCATAAACATGTGCAAGAGATTGTATTTTGCAAAAACCAAAATCGAGAGAGAGCTCAACCAATACTTACTTCTGAGCTTAGATAAGTGTTTCAAACTTTATCTAAACTCCCAACAATCATCTTCAAACCTTTTAAAAGTAGTAAAATGTTTTTCCACTCACCGACAACCCAAAGCTCACTAGCCGTTGCGAAAGCTTCCGCAATCTCTCCAAAAGCTAAAAGATTCAACACCCCTGTTTTACCCAATCAAAAATAGAGGATTAATGCACTTCCATGCAACTCTAATTTCTAGCAACCAACAAACACAACTTTGCCTCACAAGAAACCATTGAACGCCTCTCTAAAACAACTGAAATTATCATCAAACCTCAACTAAACAAAGCCCAGCCAAAAGCTTTTGATTTCAATATCTTAACAACATCACTTAACATCCAAAACATCTTAATAACGCCCTTATACCTCCAACTACTCTACAGCACCAAGATCACCTCAAAATCTAACTATATACAACCTTGAAAATTAGCAATTCAAATAGTTTGGGGATTCCTTTTATTAATCACTTGTTTCAACTTTAAAATATATCCCATAAGAGATCTAAACGAAATCGAATTCAATACAAAATAGATCCAAAATAGTGTTTATCTAATTTCGACATAAAACTCAATTTAATTACAAAATCCATGTTTAAATCATAATTCCATAACATAAATCAGTTGTAAAGGATCAAGAACTTGGAAATTTCAATAAAAAAACCTTTATTTAAAGGAGAGAAACGAAAATCACCTCTAATTGTTGATTTATCCCTTAACTGGCAAAGATTGGTTGAAATCCAAGTAGATTTTGTAGTAGATATTAAAGGAATCAAGTAGTAAATCAAAAGCAAATCAAATGAGATTGATTCCTGGAAATTTTGGAAAGATTTTGATAGTTTGGTTGCTGAGAAAGTTGAGAGAAAAGTGACATCAAAGTTAATTACGTGAGGAAGTGATTTTGTGAAAATAAAAATCCTTTTTATTAATCCCACTTATTTTATTATTAAAACCAATTAAAAACCTTTTTAAAATAGCCTAAATTAAGGGAAAATCTGATGGAAAAATTTGGTCAAATAGCTCCTTAAAGACTCTAAGTTTTGACCATTTTACGATTTAGTCACCAAAAATAGTTTTGAAAACTTTTCATTTTAGTCACAAGACCAAAATATCCTAAAATCAGATTTGTTTTCTTCGAATTGAATTTACCAAAATACTTAAAATATTATTTAAGTATTTTCTAGCATTTTTCCATATTTTATTTTAACAAAAAACGATTTATTAAGATTTAATTCCCGAAACTAACTCGAATTACCTAATCTGGTTCTCTTGAACAGGCTAATCGATCCAATTAACATCTAGGCCCAATTTCAGGACGTTACACCCTAAACCCGAATGTTACTTTTGGGTCTCAAGCCCAACCCGCAACCATAAAATTTTGACCTAGTTTAGCCCAATCCATAATCAATTTCCAATTCCATTAGATTTTAATCATTTAAAACATAGATAAATATTTGAAAATGTTGACAATGGAGCTCCTTTTTAAATTACATTGTAAAAGCATCGACTCACATTTAAAATCCAAAATACGAGTTATAATACAAAACCATAGGGTCCTATGAATGCATAGCCCAACAAGTCTAAGTACTGTACTCCGATGGGGCGATGCTAGAATCCTTCTCCGGTGGTGCCCCTCCAAGCAATGTGCCAACCTACTAACCTGCGAATGAGAATAAAAATTTCGAATGCTGAGCTAACAAACTCAGTGGATATACTTCCACTCAACCATGCTTCATGTGAATCATAAATAAGAGCATGTAGCTAAAGATGATAATATGGCAATAACATCATATCAATATGGCGCTATCTCTATCCGTCTTAACATATATCAACAATAAGAAGTAAATAGCCTCACGTAGCAACCATACATATAATATCAATAAACTTGGAGTGAGGCCTGGTTCCACTAAGCATTGGGTACACACACTCTGAGTAAGGCCCGGTACCACTAAGCCTCAGGATCATACACTCTTTGCGGCATGGCCTAGTGCCACTAAGCATCAGGATCATACACCCATACTCAGAATCTCTCATCGAGCACCATCGAATGAGTCTTGGTCCCACTAAGCATTGGGTTTATACATTCAAGAATCTTAACCATGGTGTTTCAACACTCTCTTTCCACATGGGTATCCAGAATCCCATCAAACAAGGTTACTCAACCATAATAATGCCCTTATATGGCATACATACATCATTCGATCCACCAAGGATTCCTTATTAATTTAACATAACAAGTCTCCCCAAGATTTTAATAAGTTTTTACTCATTAAGCTCGTAATGAGTTTTAAATATCAGTTTCTTGATTGTACTATTCATTTTACCCCTTTAGAAGCCCATCGGGCCTTAGTCCCTAAATTATAGGTCCCTCGAACTCAAAGTGTATTTTTGAGCATATTACCCAGTGAGTACCAATACTCACCATCGTGTATCGATACGTATATTTGGGTATCGATACCCATCCTGACATACCGATACTTAGCTACCACTCAAGGGGGTTTGGCCTTCAACCCCGTACCGATATATGGGGTCATGTACCGATACACTCCCAAGCGTACCGATACTCTCCCAAGCGTGCTGATGCCCATTTTTGCTACTGGAATTTGATAGAACAAGGGAGTATCGATACCCCCCTCAGGAATACCTATACGCCTTTACAATTTGCTTAATTCTAGTTGTTTTAACACTGGATACCGATACGTGTTCAACCCATATCGGTACTCGAACCCATAATTTATTTTCTAGAGTTCACAAATCACCCTTTAAGCCTCTAAAACCCAAAGACAAGACCCTAATTTGAACCTACAAATTATGGGAAGGTGTTTTAGGTGGTTTCCTGCCATTTTTACAAATTATTAACACCGAATTCAAATTTTACCATTTAAGAGGGTCTCTAACTCTAACACCCAAACTCAACCACAAACATCAAATTTAAGCAACAAAGCAATCGAATTTATGATGCCCATGAAGGCATAGGAGTTAGTAGTGTACTAACTTTTAGAAAACAATCCCGAACTGCATTCTTACCCCAAAGCATCCTCAACCTTCCCTCTTAGCTCAAGCATGAAGAAAACCCCTAAATCACCTCATCAAGACATACCAACAAGAAAAATGAAACAATATTTAAGATAACAACCATGGGTGAGATTAGCTACTAATTTATAACCTTAAACCTCAAAGAACAGCTCAATGGCATCTTATATCACCAAAACCCAAAATGACAAACTTACCTTCTTAAGAAGAGATGCCCACTTTTATGAAGCTTAGGAGAGGGAGATTAATTTTTTCTTCACTAATGAACCCCGAAATCAACTCTAGGAATGTAAATATTCGAGCTTTAACCCTTGGTGGCTTAAGTTTCCATGGAGGAAATGTAAGGAAGAAAGAGGAAGAAAAAGGTGAGTGAAAGGGTGATATCACAAGCTCTCCTTATTGTCTCCCTTAAATCATGTGAAACACCAAGGGAAAATAATGGTGTTCGACCCTTTTACTTTAAAAAGGGTATAATTACCCTATAAAACCCCTCACTTCCTTCCTTGTCCTAAAGTGGTCACTTTCCAAGCTTAAAAGGTCCAATTGTCATCCAATTAGGCTCAAACTTGGCTCAACGAGTCCAATTACTCCCACCAACATGAGGGTCCATAACTCGGGTCAACACCCAATTGTTGACTCGGGGATTCTGGTTGTTACATAGTTAATTATATGTGTGCACACACACAATTAAATTTGAATAGAAACTCGAACTCAACTCGACTCAAAAAAATTCAAATAAAATTTGAGTTATAAAATATGACTCTTCAACTCGATTAACTCAAAAAAAAATATTTGTTAGAGTTAATTGTTATTTTGATCCTTCTACTTTTGACTGTAGTCTAATTTCATATAATTACTTATCATTTTGACTTTTTAAAATTCTATTCGTATTTAATTTGATCCTTTATTTTTACTTTCCCTTAGTTTTTTCATTTATTTATTGCATTGTGTATTTTTTTAAAGTTCTATTTTTTAATTGCATTGTGTATTTAAGTATTTTTTCTAAAAATTTTAATATAATAGTTATCGGAGAGATAATTTCATTATTCTCAAAATAAGCAGTGACCATGTGAAAAAATTATAATAGGTTACAGATTAACATATAACCGAACTGTTAATAAACGGTTAACCATATAATGGTTAAATTATAGTTAATAACTGTTATAACAATTAACCAACAGTTTAGACTGAATGGTACAATTAACCTACCTTGAATATCTTTTCTCCGGATACGACAACGAGGGAGACATAATTTGGTCCGATGCTGAAGTTGGAGTTGGTCGAAAAAAAGGGTCGGGCATCATATAATGATTTTAGGATTCGGGAATGTCCAAAGTCATACGAGGGAAAAGTTTATTTAAATAAATCATTTTTGTAAAATTGGTGTTTAGTCTCCCGAATTGTTTAGGGTTTTAAAAAAGGCTTAAACTTTTGAATTTTGTAAAAAACTGCCATATTTTTAGGGATGGCAAAAGTAATCGAACCTAATTCGACTCGATGCATCTTGTCCTGCCCCGCCAGAGTTTTTCCTTCTTGAATTTCGGGTTTAGGGTAGGTTTTGAAAAGAATTTAGTCGGATTGGGTTGATTTTTGAATAGAAATCATCCCTCGATATATTTTTAATTATATATATATTATATTTATGAAAATACCATTATATATAAACACTTTTAAGGTTTTAAAGCTTTTTAATCTTTTTTTATTGAGTTTGTGCTTATTGTAAGTTTTTGTCAGGTGTTGTCCAAGTTTTAATAGATATGAGGGCCATTGGTTCAATTTTGTTCTTTGAAATTTGTATTTTTTTCATGTGGGTGATTTAATTTGTTTTATTTATTTTTTATAGATGTTTATAGTCCCTTAAACTCATATTTAGTGACTCTGATGCTGGGTTGGCCGGACCTAACCTTTGTCGCCTACAAATATTAAGCTTAATTGAAAATTTTGGGTCGGGTTTAGGTGTTGATATATCGAGGCAGGGCGGGTAAATTAGTATTTAAATTGGGGTTAGGGTGAGATCAGGTTTAGACGTTGATAGATTAGGTTGGGGCCGGGACAGTCAAAAAATCGCATCGTTGCCATCTCTACATATTTTCTAGAAATTACAAATTAAACCCTAAGCTAGTAAAGAATTATGAATTTCCCCAAGGGTTTTATGAACAAATCATATTAGTCCATATATTTCCAAATTTAATCTCTAAACTTCTAAAATTTACAAAATTGACTGAAGTCCAGATTATTTTACAATGTAGTTCATAGTTTAAAATTTAAGGCCTCGATTAATCCATAATCTATTGAAAGTTCTATGAAACTTCTAATGTTTTTAATTTGGTCCCAAACTTCTAAAAATTTCAAATTCACTTCAGAAATTTCATTCAAATTTTATCATAACTTGTAACCTTAAATTTGGGGTGTAACACACAGGGTCTTTGCGTGCCTCTCTAGGCTCCTTTGTTGATGCTTATCGATGACTCAAGGCTCCTTTGTTGATGTTTTGTGTACCTCTATCTGTCTTTACTTTGTGTTTCTCTATTGCACTTATGTGTTTGGTTATTCCCTCATTGACTCGTGTATCTAACCTTGTGTCTACCTATTTACAACAAACCTCTTATATAAGTTATAAGGAATAAAGAGTTTAAAAGAAAAAATAATTGAATGAAGGCATGATTATAGTTCTATTATAATTTTGGTGTTTGTTACGATTTCTGATGGACTATGTTGAATGTAATTATTGTATGATATGTTTCTGAAGTATGCTAAAGTTATAAGATAGAAGAAAAATATATTAATCTAAACTCATATTGACTTGGTATAATTTAGTACGTGATTAGCTTAGCTGTATATGAAAGGATTATTCTGACTTGCCTGCCTATATTTGTTATTTTATAATTATCTGTTATCATGCCTCACTGAGCTTGAAGCTCAGCCTAGTTTTTTTCCTATGCAAAGATTTAGATAGTAAGTAGATAAGGATATGAAGGCTCAAACTATGTCAAGCACCAAGTTACAACGCTATTCCTTGAAAGTATATTTTGGTTTTTCTCACTATAAAAGTGACATGTACATAGATCAATGTAACCCCCTCGACCCGGCCTAGTCACTAAACTCAAACCGAGGGGATCACATTGGTTTGCCGAAGCAAACCCGAACTAACTTATTTGATTTTAGGTCCATTTTTTCCATCTTTTATCTTATCTAGATGCATTATTAAGTCCTATGGTGTACATACGAGCAGCGGTTTAATTTTCATTCGAAACGGACACCGAATAGGCACTCAATTGCAAATTCATAAAATTACAGGGACTTACTCAATATTAAAGAAACCATTCTGAAATTAACCAACATTTAGACTCACGTGCAAAATTTCAGGTTAATTGGACACTTAGAACTCATTGAATGATAACCTTATGTTATAGGACCAAAATATAACATTCCAAACTATTTTCAGCTTTGCAGAACCATCCCACGAAAGGTTTCGAAACCTTTATTCCAATAGCCAAAATTTGCCTCATGGTTTCAAAACCTTGGCCCTGGTTTCGATACCTGCTTTAACAGGTTTCCAAACCTGTTCATCTGGTTTCGAAACCTACATGCATATTTGCAGAAAATGCAGATTTTTAACACTTTAAAACCTCCCTAAACATATCCAAATGACCTTTTCATGCTTCCAATGAATTACGAGCAAATCAAACATATAAAAACACACATGTACACCAATTTTCAGCATCAATTAACCACAATATCAAAATGTCAACCTAAAAGTCAAAGATTGCATAATCAATCCAATATGAAAAACTCAGGTAGTCATTTTATGCATGTTTGGTCTTTTACCTATTTGGACAAGTCGCAAATGCCCTATTATACATTTTAAACATGCCCACACTTCAGCCACATCAAAATAACATCATTTGACTTCCAAACTGAAAATTAAACATCCAATCTTTATTTGCATATCATGGCATATTAAAGCATATAGTTCTCACACTTGATTCAACTAAAACATCACGTTACCAACATGCTCCAAACTCAATCAAAACAGCAAGAAGAAAAGGTCTAAAAATCAACATAAACCATATTACAACTCCCCAAAATAAAATGACATATTGCCTTATTAACCACAATTCAAAACTAGTTTTATATTCAAGATAATTGGGAGTTTTTGGAATCCTTTTTCCATAAATGCTGCCTCGAACCTCTATTTCTCTACAAAAATGAAACGGGAGTGTAAGTAATGCATGCTTAGTGAGGAAGCTCAACAAATATTCATCAATGCAATTCCAAATCTTTTGCATACTCATAAATACATCTTATAAAAATTATGCTTGTTTAAAACATATGCCTCATGCTTTCATTCTTGCTTTTCCTCATATACTCATATATTGGCAATCAATGTAACTATATTAAAACCATAATTCATTCTTAATTTTCATCAGATACACGGAATTTTGTGGTGATATCTTTCAATCACCTTTTCTTACCTTCAGTCCGAGTAATGTCTTTCAATTACTTCAAAGCCGCGGATACTTACCTCCAACCCGGCTATTGTCTTTCAATTACCTCAAAGCTGAGGAACAATCGATCTATTAGACTATAAGCCCTATACTACTTATAGTGCACTTTACATCCTATTGTATACCAATTATATCTGATACCATTTTAGTGTGTCACATAGCCAATATAGACCATGCATGCATTTGAACTTACTATTTTTCAATGCTACACATATTCGTATCATTTCTTTATTCAAACTCATGCTCATAGCATTTTAAATCAATGGTAGCATATCATGCTTACTCATTTAAACCAAATCTCATGTTTATAAACATGATAAATCATGATTAAGATGTATTATAACAGTAAGATTCATCCTCATGCATTTATTCAAATCAATGCCAAATCATTTTTATGCATTGTAATATCAAACTTTGTAAGATAATTCAAAATAAACCATTTCAACTTATTTTTGGAATTAGTAAAGCTTTTCACACTTTCCCTAAGTCCCCAAAACAGAGCTTTAAATCTTTGTAATCCCTTTTAAACCATTTTCACTCACTGATTCACAACCGCCTCACTTACCGATGAGTTGCAAGCATCTGAAATGGTCCAACACTTACAAGGAAACTTCTCCTTGCTCATCCCCTACTTTTAAAATATAAAACTAGAGGAATAATGCATCCAAATACTAGCCTTAAAATATTCCCATGTATCCTTAACAAAACACTTCCAAAATCTATCCCAAAACAGCATCTAACTTCGTCCACTCAACAACCAGCCTCAAACCTATGATTCTATTAACTAAATTTCATCAATAACCATCTACAAACACAAACAAATCATCTTTATACCTCCAAAAAAAATAAACCACCAAAAACAACCTCACAACTAACCAAATATCAACCTAAAAATCAAAACAAATAAATAGTTTTGGGATTAAAATCAAAACTATAACACCCTAAACTCGGTGTCACATTGGGCCTCAAGCCCAAACCCTTTTATAAAAAATTCGAGCAAGTTTAGCCCAAATTCATAGTTCATAAACCATAATAAATTAAAAAGAGTTATACAAATATTCAAGCGTTACTTTGGAGCTCCAGTTTAAAACATAATAATTTAAAACATTCGATATGGAAATAAATCAATACAAGTTACAGATTACGAAACATAAGGGTCCTATGAATACATTGCCCCTACAAATCTAACTACTGTACTCTGCGTATATCGATGAGCTGAAGTCCTACTCCGATGGCTCCTTGCAAGTACTTAGCAACCTAAAGACCTGCGTAAAGAAATAACAATTCCAAACGCTGAGCTTTAAAGCTCAGTGGATACACCTCTATTCTACTATGCTTCATGCAGATCATAAACATAAGCATTTGGTCAACAATGATTAAGCAAGCATGAATATCAAGTGGCGCTACTCTGATCGCCTAAACACATGGGATCAACATGATCAATCATCAATCATATATCAATCAATTTGGGGGCTCAAAAGGCCCATATACCATACCATACCATACCACATAGGAGTCAGGCCGGGTCACATAGCACCGGTACATACACTCCGGGTGAGGCCAAATCACGCAGCATCAGATCATACACCCTGGGTGAGGCTAGGTTACTCAGTATCGATTCATACACCATGCTCGAAATTATCCCTTGAGCACATACGGATGAGGCTCGGGTCACATAGCATCGGTAACCTCCATCCCCTCAACATACCATGGTATTGCAACATATTTCTTGGGTATTCGGATCCCTTCAATTCAAGTGCACACACGACACGACTCAACATTTCCATAACAATACATTAACAACTTTAACCATTATGAGGTTTACTCACGTTAAGACCCATTTTATTCTTATTTATTCATATTCGGGGTTAGACATTCATTTTCTTAGTTTTACAACTTCTTTCATACCTCTAGAGACCTATTGGGACCTTTACCTCGAATTATTGAACCCCAAATGAAACCTCAAAATTTTTGGGCAGATTTCCCAGTGAGTACCGGTACTCCTCTACGGGTACCGATAACAAAATTAGGTTCGAAATAAATGAATCCCCATGCCGTATCAATACACCCATCTTTGTATCGATACTAGATATCGGTACGTGAATTACCCCGTACCGATTCACTCCCATACCGGTACTCTACCTTCCCATACCGGTACGTGATAACCTTCCCCAAGCAATGTAACAGTGGGTACTGATACGCCATAAGCGTACCGGTACACAAAAGCGTTACTAGAATTCCTAACAAGTAAGAGGTACCAATACTCGGGAACCTATATCGGTATACCCTTTATAGCCTGACTCATTCTCTAGAGAGGGGTACAGGTATTGAACTACCCTGTACCGGTACACAAGCTCTAGGGTTCAAAAATCATATCCAACCCACTCAAATCAATATAGCTAACCCCATAATCAAGCCTACAATTTATGAGGAACGTTTAAGGTCGGTTTCTATCAATTTTACGAATTATTAACATACATTTTAGGTTTTTCCATTAACACCCAACAAGGCTATTCAAGCATACCCAATCATCAAAATGGCATACAAAGCAATCATCTTTATGATATGCAGGAAACAAGGAATTTGAAGTGTACTAACCTTCTTCAAAACACCAACAAACCTTGATTTCCACCAGCTTCAAGCCTTCCCTTTTCCTTGAGCTTTAGAGTGTTCACCAAGCTCCTTAACTATACCCAAATGTTGTAAAACGTATTACAACACTGCCAAGAGGTGAAAGAGAACTAAAGAAGGTTTAACATAACAATAAAATAAGGTTAAACCCCTCAAACCCGTTCTTCTTCACTAAACCCCTTCAAAACCTCAAGATTTTCATCCAACTCCAAACTTTGACATTCTTGCCTCAAAAGATAGATCCTTTGATGCTAAAACCTCTTTCCTTAAGCCCTAATCCTATATTCCTACTTTAAACTACAAAGACCACTCTTTTAAGTTGATACTCATACCACAATAATAGGGGGAAGAAGATAGAAAAAAGTGGAGACAATGTGATCTCACTTACTTACACCCTATGCAGAAATTAATTCATTTCCCCCTCTTTTTCATATGATTAGAGAGGAATTACTCTATTACCCCTCCAGCAAAATCCAACACCAAATTGGTATGAAAAATGCACTCAAGGCCCAAAATATCAGCCCAACACAAGGTCCAACTCTCAGATTAATCCAACCTTCAAATTCTAAAATCTAGGTCGTCACAACTCACCCATCCTTTAAGAAAATTTCATCCTCGAAATTTACCTTTGGGAAACAAATGTGAGTAAAGTAGCTCAATGTCCTTCTCAACTTCCCACGTGGCTTACTTAGCCCCGTGATTTCTCCATAACATTTTTACTAAGGGTATAGATTTTTTGTGAAGCTCTTTAACCCCTCTGTCAAGCATTCATATCGATTCCTCATTAAGGTCTCAACATCGATAAATGGAACACATTATGGATACGTGCCCACTCTGGTGGCAGAGCTAACCGGTAAGCTACAAGTCCAACTCTCTCGATGATCTCGTACGTTCCAATGAATCTTGGGCTCAACTTACCCTTCTCCCCAAAGTGGATGACTCTCTTCCATGGTGACACCTTGAGGAAAACCTTGTCACCAACCTCATATTCGATGTACTTACGCTTTCCATCCGCGTAAGCCTTCTGACGATCAAATGCCGCTTGTAACCTCTCTTTAATAATTTGGACATTTTTCTTAGTTTGTTTAATCAATTCTGATCCCAACAATCTTCTTCACGTTAAGCTTCGTCCAACATAGAGGAGTTCTACACTTACGTCCATACAAGGCCTCGAAGGGAGTCATTTTGATACTTGAATGAAAACTGTTGTTGCAGGCAAACTCAAACAGCGGTAACTACTCCTCCCAACTCTTGTCAAAATCTATAATACAACACCGTAGCATATCTTTTAAGATCTGGATAACTTGTTCAGATTGACCATCGGTCTGAGGATGAAAAGCTACACTTTAGTGTTCAAAGCCTCGTGAATATTCTTTCAAAGCCTATCGGTGAAATGAGGGTCCCTATCAGAGATAATGGATGATGGTACTCCATGAAATCTTACAATCTAATTGATGTAAAATCTAGCCAACCGTTCAAGGGTAAAATCCATGCGTACAGGCAAGAAGTGAGCAGACTTGGTCAAATGATCCACAATCACCCAAATCACATCATGCTTTCTCTGGGTCAATGGCAAACCCGTAACAAAATCCATCGTCACTCTATCCCACTTCCATTAGGGAATTTGAATGGGCTGAAGCAAGCCCAAAAGAACCTGATGCTTCGCCTTTACTTGCTGACACGCAAGACACTTGGTTACAAATTCGGATATATATTTTTTCATGCTTGGCCACTAATAGAAATAACACAGATCCCGGTACATTTTGTAACTCTCGGAATGCACGGTATACGGACTATGGTGTGCCTCTCTAAGAATACGATCCCAAAGATCCTCTAATGCTAGGATACATAATCAGCCCTTAAAGTACAAAAATCCACCATCTCGTATCTCAAAGTTAGATTCTTCACCTCTTTGAATTGTTTCGATCTTGGCTACAAGGTCCTCATCCATAACTTGCATCCTTTTTATCTCTTGTATCAAGGTAGGTTCCACCTAAAGTTCGGCTAGCAACTCTCCTTCCTCGATCATCCTTAACCAAGCGAACATCTCTATCGAATCTGACATAGATTTTTAGCTCAATGCATCGGCCACCATATTGGCCTTACTGGATGATACTCTATGATGCAGTCATAGTCCTTCAGCAACTCAATCCATCTCCTTTGCCTTAGATTCAACTCTTTTTAAGTGAGGAGGTACTTCAAACTCTTATGATCTGTATAGACATAACATTTCTCCCCCTAGAGGTAGTCCTCCAAATTTTTAAGGCGAAGATAACTGCAGCCAATTCCAAATCATGTGTGGGGTAATTTTTCTTATGGGGTTTAAGCTACCTCGAGGCATAAGCCACAACCTTACCCTCTTGTATCAGACCACAACTTAACCCACACAACGAGGCATCACCAAAAACTACATAATCTTTCCCCAGCTCGGGTTGCATCAACATCGGGGCCGCTATAAGGTACGCCTTCAACTGTTCGAAACTTCGTTGTCTCATCTTATTCCACTCAAAAGGGACTCCCTTTTGCAAGATTTTGGTCATAGGAGCCACTATGATTGAAAAGCCTTTGACGAACCACCTATAATAGCCGAAAAGTCCAAGAAAACTATAAACTTTCGAGATATTTGATAAGTGTTCAAAAGTACTATTTTTCTTACCCTTTTTACTCATATTATTGTTAGACTTAGGCTCATATTAGTTACATAATTAGTCATTCATGCATTAATCCATGTTTCCTTCCATCGTTGAGCTTGATTACATAACTTGGTTGTTTTTGTGGGAAAATACGCTGCTTTGGTGTGTTTTGTGTGTGTGTGAATGATCACTTGCCAAAGCAAGACTAGAGCTAGTTGCCAGGGCAATGCATGAAGAAGATGACGAGCTAGTTGCCAGAGCAATGCATGAAGAAGACACCGAGCCAGTTGCCAGGGCAATTGTCGACAAAGAATAAGGTGATATGGTAGTCGAAATTGATGACTAGACAAGCCCAAGATGACGTGGAGCAAAGCTAAATCCCAAAGGAGTTTGATTTCCATGAAGAGGTTAAAAAAGAATTAAATTCCAAGAAGATAGGAGAAGCTATAGAAGGAATATAATTATAATAAAGAATTATATTCTTTAAAGATAATTTAATTCCAACTTAGCTTCCTCCTCAAAGGAGGACTTTGACCTAGCCCTATAAATAGATCACCAAGCCATCAACTCCAAGAGGGAGAGAAGAGAGAATTTTCGACAACATCAAGGGCAAGGAGGATTTCGACAAAGCTCCATCCATTCTTCATCTTTTTCTTTCTTGTTCAATTAGGTTCATGCTAGGGATTCTTTATCTTGTGTTTCTTTGGAACCTAGCCATGAACTAAATCTATTTGTCTAAGGTTATTGTGTCTTGTGGTTGTGAGAAACTATTGGATTTTGTTTAGGTAATAAGAGTTTGCATTTTTTATTCAAGGTTTATTCATTCTTGGTTTTTATTCTTGTTTGCGAGTGAATTAGGAGAGGATCTCGTAACTTCATCTATTTATCTAATATCGGGAGAGTTAGATTCAAGAAACAAATGAATAAGATCTTTATTCAATCTATTGATGGTGAAGATTAATCCGGCTTAGGAATAAGTTAAGGATTTCAATGGGTAAGAGGAGCGCAAGATTGGTTGTTGTTCACCCTTGATTCACGCAGGGATGTATTATCGAGGCATGCACAAGTAGCTAGAGTTTTGACTTAGGGATAATAAGAAACTATTGAAGAACGCTCTGCCGAACCTTGAAGGTTGCTTCCCATACGCCCAAGTAGTTGCCCAACTAGTCGCCCAGGTAACCATCGATTAGTTGCCAAGGCAACCCCGTTGTGCAAGTTGCCACGGAAACTGAGTTGCCCTTGCACTCTTTTACCAAGACAATCCAATCGGCTATCACACCTCAACTCACGATAACCTGGCCTATCTCTCTCATTTGATCTCATCTATTCTTTTACTTTATTGCTTTCTAGTTTAGTTATTAGTTTAAACTCCTATAATCTTCTATTTGTGTTTTTACTTTTTATAGTGCAAAAGATTAGATTCTTGAAGTGGCACCAATCCCTGTGGAGACGATATCTTTTATACTATAACTTGCGACGTGTACACTTGCACAATTGCGGAGCACTTATTACGCGCAACAAGTTTTGGCGCCGTTGCTGGGGATTGGCAATAGCGAATTTGTTTTTATTTTCTTGCATTTTTTTATTTTTGTTGTTTAAGATTCAAAGGGTTAACAAACTTTGGTTGTGCATTGGTATATGACCAGGGCGAGACCGATTACACCAGAATATCCCTTTGATCCAGAAATCGAACGAACCTTACAAAGACTTAGACGAAGGTTAAGAGTAGCAATGGCTAATCAAGACGACAATATGAATCAAGATGTACCAGCAGGAGGAGGAATGAATCTTGCACGAAACATAACTATTCGAGACTATCTTGAAGAATATCTTGATGGACTTAATCCAGGAGTTGTCACACCTGAAATTGAAGCCGCCCATTTTGAGTTGAAACTGGTGGTGTTTAATATGATCAACACAATTGGTCAATTTGGCGGCTCAACAACTAAAGATGCACGACAACATCTTAAATCTTTCCTCGAGATTTGCAACTCATTCAAAATACACGGAGTCACCCCCGATGTTTTACGATTAAGATTATTCCCCTATTCATTAAGGGATAGGGCGAAAGCATGGTTGAATAGCATTCCTACCGGATCAATAGGATCTTGGACCGATCTTTGTCGTGATTTCCTTGCTCAGTTTAATCCTACAAATTTGACTAATAAGCTTCGTAACGACATTACTTCTTTTCGGTAGGCAGATGATGAATCCATGTACGAGGATTGGGAGTGATAAAGAGAACTTCTACACAAATGCCCCCTACACGGATTCCTAGTGTGGACACAAGTAACAATGTTTTATAACGCCGTGAATACACCAACAAGGATGATGCTAGATTCCTTGGCAAATGGCATACTCCTAGATAAGTCACCGGAGGAAGCAATGCAAATTCTAAACAAGCTAGCCAAGAATGATTATCAATTCCCCTCTACTAGAACAGGATGAGTTAGACACCAAACCACAATACATGAACTAGGATCATCAGACTCAATTTCGGCACAATTGGCTACCTTAACCAAGATGGTCCAGAACATGCAAAAACCAAACAACACAAATGAGGTCAAGGTAATGGATTCCTTTTGTGAGTTATGTGGTGGTAACCACGATTCTTCTGAATGTATGTAGAATCCAGAATCCAGCTTCTATGTGGGGAATTACAACCGGAACAACAATGTGATGTCCAATACATACAATCCAGCTTGGAAGAAGCACCCGAATTTTTCTTAGAGTAGTCCCAACAATGCTCTAAACCATAACAATCAAAATGCACAAGCATCGGGATTCCAGCAGAATATGCCACGGCAACAGTTGCCAGCAACAACCGACAACATCTAGTTCTTTGGAAAATTCTCTCAATGCTTTTTATGTTGAAAACTGAATCTTATATGGCTGAGAATAGTAACTTCATAAAAAGAACTGATGCTTTTATTAACAGGACCAAGATGAGATTGCAAAACCAAGAGGCTGCAATCAAATCATTGGAAAATCAAGTCGGACAATTTGCTCAAAACCTGAATACTAGACCGCAATGAGGTTTACCTAGCGATATTGAAGTCGCAAAAGGAACTGGCCATGAGCAATGTAAGGCGATCACCACCAGAAGTGGCCAACAACTTAAAGAGGCTCAAGCTCGCTCACCAAACAAAACTCCACAAAAAGATCAAGACGAACCCAGCGGCAAAACCTCAGAGGATGAACTAGGAATTGTCGCGGCAACCGGCAATAAGTATGCCTCGGCAACCAACGATAAGCATGCCTCGACAACCAACGATAGGCACGCCACGGCAACCCTAGTTGATAATGCCTCGACAACTTCAGTTGTTCCAGCAATGCCATCAATTAGATTCTAGACCAATAAAAGGATCGAAGATATCCGACTTCCACCACCATTCCCACAAAGGTTGAAGCAACAAAAGCAAGAATATCAATTCAATAAGTTTCTTGATATCCTAAAGCAAGTCCAGATCAACCTTCCATTGGTGGAAGCAATTGAACAAATGCCGAACTATGCCAAGTTCCTTAAAGACATTGTGTCCAAGAGAACAAGGCTAGGAGAGTTTGAAACAGTTGCCGCAATAGAGGGATGCATGGCCATATTGCATAATCGTATGCCACCCAAGTTAAAGGATCCCGAAGGTTTCACAATACCTTATTCCATTGGAAACCACTATGTCGAGAAAGCATTATGCGACCTTGGGGCTAGCATAAACTTGATGCCTAAATCGGTTTCCCATAAACTAGGAATCGGGAAGGCAAGACCTACAACAGTTATGCTACAGCTAAACGACAAATCCTATGCGCATCCAGAGGGAAAAATCGAAGACATACTGGTAAAAGTTGATAAATTTATTTTTCCCGCTGACTTTATTATTTTGGATTGTGAAGCAGATGAGCATGCACCTATCATTCTTGGGAGAACATTCCTAGCAACAGGGAGAACCTTGATCGATGTTGAAAAGGAAGAACTCACAATGAGGGTGAATGACCAGCAAGTTAAACTAAATGTGTTCCAAACACTAAGGCACGCTGATGATCCAGAAGAATGCCAACTTCTTCATGCCACAGCAGAGTTTAACTTCAACGAGGAATTTAGTTGCCTCGGTAACTACATTGCCGATCAAGAGGAACCTGAGGAGTATGAAGAATTGATCGATGAGGAACAACAAGAAGAGACAAATTGGCTAGTCAATCGACCAGGTACATACTTTGAACCACTAGATTACTCAGGTAAGGAAGGTAAGCTCGAAAAGCCCTCTATTGAACAACCACCGATTCTTGAGTTGAAACAGTTGCCAGAGCAACTAAAATATGCATACTTAGGAACCGATAATACATTGCCTGTAATTATTTCTTCTAAGTTACAGCCTGAGCAGGAAAAGAAGCTGATCAAAATATTGATGCTACACAAGAAGGCAATAGGGTGGACAATTACCGACTTGAAGGGAATTAGCCCGGAAGTGTGCATGCACAAGATTTTGTTGGAAGATGATCACAAACCTTCAATTGAGACCCAGAGGAGACTGAATCATGCTATGAAAGGGGTTGTAATGAAAGAAATCATCAAGTGGCTTGATGTCGGCATTATATACCCTATCTCTGATAGTACATGGGTAAGTCTGATACAATGTGTACCGAAAAAGGGAGGTATAACGGTGGTAAGTAATGAACACAATGAACTCATTCTAACCAGGACTGTGACCGGTTGGAGGGTTTGTATAGATTATCGAAAGCTAAACAAAGCCACTAGGAAAGATCATATCCCATTACCCTTTATTGATCAAATGCTTGACCGTCTTGCAGGTAAACTCTTTTATTGTTTTCTTGATGGTTATTCAGGTTACAATCAAATTGCCATAGCACCAGAAGATCAAGAAAAGACAACCTTCACATGCCCATATGGTACTTATGCTTTTCGAATGATGCTATTCGGGTTGTGTAACGCCCTGGCAACCTTCCAAAGATGCATGATGGCACTCTTTTCAGACATGGTCAAAGACTTCCTTGAGATCTTCATGGATGATTTTTCCATTTTTGGTAATGACTTTGACAGCTGCCTCGGTAATTTAGAGAAGGTGTTGGCAAGATGTGAAGAAACTGATTTAGTCCTCAATTGGGAGAAGTGCCATTTTATGGTAGATAAAGGAATAGTGCTCGGCCACAAGATTTCATCCAAGGGAATTGAAGTAGACAAAGCCAAGGTGGACGTGATCGAGAGATTACCCCACCAAGTTCAGTTAAAGGAATTCGAAGCTTTATGGGACATGCAGGTTTTTACAGGAGGTTCATTCATAATTTTTCTAAAATCACTAAACCCTTGTGCAATTTGCTTGAACATGACAAAATCTTCGATTTTGATGATTCTTGCGCCCAAGCATTTGAAACCCTAAAGAAAAAGCTTGCTTCGGCACCCATTGTCGTTCCACCAGATTGGACGGTACCTTTTGAGCTCATGTGTGATGCAAGTGATTTTACGGTAGGAGCAGTCCTAAGCCAACGCACAGGTAAGACCTTACATGTGATATACTACGCTAGTAAAACTCTTAATAGTGCTCAAGTGAATTACACAACAACGAAGAAAGAGTTACTAGATGTAGTTTTCGTATTTGACAAGTTCTGATCCTATTTGATTGGTACAAAGGTAATTGTACATACGGACCATTCGGCAATCAAATATCTATTTTCTAAAAAGGATGCCAAACCTCATTTGATTCATTGGATATTACTTCTACAAGAATTTGATATTGAAATTAAGGACAGGAAAGGAACAGAAAATCAAGTGGCCGATCACTTATCACGTTTAGAACACAATAGGGATGAGGACGCAGATCTAGAGATATGCGATGCATTCCTGGATAAGCAACTTTTAGTTGCCTCGACGCCTCAGCAGCCCTTGACGCGCACGCCTCGGTAACTCTCGAAGCTGCAGCAGCCCTTGACGCACATGCCTCGGCAACCATGGATGCGTATACCTCGGTAACCCTCGACGCCTCGGCAGCCCTTGACGCGCACGCCTCGGCAACCATGGATGCGCATGCCTCGGCAACCCTCGACGCCTCGGCAGCCCTTGAAGCGCATGCCTCAGCAACCTTAGACGCACACGCCTCGGCAATTTTGGGAGTAGTCGCCACAGTAGCACATGCCTCGGCAATACCCTAGTACGTGGATTTAGTTAATTTCCTTATTTGTGGTATTTTACCTTATGGTCTTACTCACCAAGGGAAGAAGCGGTTCCTCCATGATGCTAAGCATTACTTTTGGGACGAGCCTCTTTTGTTTAAACAATGTACATATCAGGTTATATGCCGATGTGTCCCTGAAGAGGAGGAGCAGAATGTACTCCGGCAATGCCATTCTTCACCTTATAGAGGACATTTTGGAGGAACTCGTACCGCAGACAAAGTTTTGCAATACGGTTTGTATTGGCCAACATTGTACAAAGATGCCCAAGACTTTTACAAGCAATGTGATCGTTGCCAGAGGACTGGCAATATCTTTAGACGACATGAGATGCCACTCCAAAACATCATTGAGGTGGAATTGTTCGATGTGTGGGGGATCGATTTTATGGGACCTTTCCCATCTTCATTCAGCAACCTCTACATTCTACTTGCCGCCGACTACGTGTCTAAATGGGTTGAGGCAGCTGCAGTTCCCAACAACGATTCCAAGACTGTGCAACGATTCTTGTAGAAAAACATATTTACACGGTTTGGGATGCCAAGATCAATTATCAGTGATGAAGGCAAGCATTTTGACAATAGACTTATTGCCAAGATGTTGCAACGCTTCGGCGTATCACACAAGATTGCCATGGCATATCACCCACAAACCAATGGGCAAGCAGAAATTTCCAACCGGGAATTGAAGGGTATACTCGAGAAAGTTGTAAATCCCTCTAGGAAGGATTGGTCATTAAGACTAGATGACGCGCTTTGGGCATATCGCACTGCATTCAAAACACCATTAGGTATGTCCCTCCTCTGACTTGTCTATGGCAAAACATGCCATCTACTGGTGGAAATCGAACACAAGGCATATTGGGCAATCAAGACCGTGAATATGGATTGTGAAAGTGCCGGACAAAAGTGTTTGTTGGACCTCAACGAGATAGAAGAATTTCGTGCACTCGCCTATAACAATGCACGAATTTACAAGGAGAAAACAAAGCAATGGCATGATAAGAAACTATTGCTGCGGCAATTCATGCCAGGGCAACTAGTTCTCTTATTCAATTCTAAGCTAAAACTTTTCTCGGGAAAGCTGAAATCAAGATGGTCGGGACCATTCGAAGTTGTCAAACCATTCTCCCATGGTGTCGTGATAATCAAGTCCATCACTGACAAACATGAATTCAAAGTTAATGGACAAAGATTAAAGCACTACAATGGTGCCCATGTGGAACGTAACAAAGAAATGGTCAACTTAGGAGAAGCATGAGCATGCTCTCCTTTCGATATTTTATTTTTATTTTTTATTTTTTTATTTTCGAACTAATTATTTTTTTCCGATTATTATTATATTTTTAGGATAGATTTATTTTCTTTTTTATCTTTTTAAGTTTAAGAATCCCTTTACACATCTTTATTTATTTTCTTTTATTAGTTTATCTTTAATTTTAGTCCTTATTTGATTTGTCTTTGAATTGTAGGAAAAGAGTTCAAGATAAAGAGGAATTTTGATCCAAGAAGGAAAACATCTTCAACAAGGAAATTAATGGGCTGAATCTAAGGCTTATATAAAGTCTCCAACTTACCCTAACTAAACCCCATTGCCGTCACCCTTCCCCTAAATCGAAACCCCCTTTATTCTCTATCCAAAATTAATCCCACCCACCATATTTACTACCTATCTTTTCTATATAACCCATCACCCTTAACTTCCAAGAAACCTATTCCTAGTTTTCATCTTGCAACTCTTTAGTTTCTTTTATTTTATTTTCTTTGTTTTTACAAAACTCACAACCAAGATCATCCATGGCATCCAAAATTAAATTTTTGGTTCATCCAAGTTCCTCCAATGAACCAAGATATAAGAAGTTTGCTACACCGGTGGTTCAAGAAAGATTTCACTCCAAGTTTAAAGGCCGGATGATTTATGAAGAACAAGGCTTTGAATACTCCAACTCTCAGCAAGATTTCGGCCTTGAACCATTCATCTTCGAGAGGATTGCACATCAAAAGTGGTAAATCTGTTGCCATCAATCGGAACCGGGCAACATCTCATGGGTAAGAGAATTCTATGCTCACTCACCTAACCCGGATAATCCTTATGTTTTTGTTCGTGACAAGGCCATACTCATAAGCCCCAAAAACATCAACACCTTTTACGGGCTTTACATTGAGAAGGACAAGCATCAAGCCTTTGTTGATCAAATCACGCCCAAGTAACTCGACAAGGTGCTTCACGAACTCACTCAACCGGGAAATCATTGGAAAGACGGTAAATATAAGGGCACGGTAAATCGCCTTCAGCTTAAACCCGAGGCAAAACTATGGAATAAGTTTGTTAAAACTTCTTTAATGCCCACCACACACAATACTACCGTTGATATACCATGTCTTTTGCTCATACATTCTATTTTGCATAATCGCATCATTAACATTGGAAAAATTATTTGTGATGAGATTTTGTATGTAGCTCAAAAGATAAGGGTTCTTTTTTCTTCCCTTACTTAATTTCTAATCTTTGCAAGGAGATGCATGTCCCAAGTGAGTCCACCGATGAAAAGGCCCTACCAAAGTCCGGTTGGAATCAAGCACAAATCCGAAAGCTAATAGGAGAGGCACCAGAAAAATCCTCAAGGCCTCCAATTGCCGCAGAAACTCCTGCCGCTCCGGCAATCCCTAATGCCCAAGCACCTAATTCCCGGGCAACTCGGCCATCAACCCCGGGACACTTTGAAGCACTCTTGCAACCATTGGCGAGGCACCTAAGGCAAATTGAAGACCGGCAACTAATGTTCATGCGGTACATGAAGGAGCACAACAATGCCATCACCCAAGTCATCCTAGAAAAGTACCTGGACAACCGCGTGCCATTCCCAATCTATCTGGCCGAGATTCTTGCCACAGCAACCAATGAAGCAGTCACCACGGCAACCACAATAGATGATGTCGCGGCAACCTACACCGTGCCTGCCCAAGCAGATGCCACGGCAACCAACCCTAAAGATGCCATGGCAACCAAAGCTAAAGACATCCCGACAACCACTGCAAATGCCAAAGGTAAAGCACCTATGCCCGAATCAATTCGTACGGAATCATTGTCTGATTTTTCAGATTAGGACGGGTCCTCCATTGCACCAACAAAGACCGCACCAATTGAATCCTTCAAGCGAAAAGCCAATGACATTTATGAAGAGGACGATGAGGACAACCCCGTACGAGGATCAATTCCACCATCGGCAACAAGGAAACAACCATCGCGTTCAAGCAAGAGAATCAAGACACCGACCAAAAGGAAACTAATCATCCACGACGACGAACTCTCGGAGTGAGTCCTCGTTTGCATTTTATTTTTCGTTAATGCATGCATTGAGGACAATGCCTTACTCGAGTTTGGGGGGATTGTTATTAGTAGTTACCATGTTTAGTTGCATTCATCTTAAGTATTGAATTTAGGATACACAAATTACTTGCCATGCCTTTAGTTGGAACAATAATTTCCTAGATTTGATGAATATCCGATGATGACTTTGCAAATGCACTTAATTGATAGAAGTTTTATTCTAGGATAACCATGGAAACACTTAGAATTTTACTATGATGCTAAATTTTGATGAAACACTGTTGTGGTTTGATTGATTTAAGGAATTCTAGTGAACTTAGGTTGATAGTTAAAAAAATGGGGGATTAGAATAAAAATTGGATGAATGCTAGAGGTGCCCGAAATTGGCTCTAGCATGTGCTAAAAATTTGATTGCTAGAGGTACCCGAAATTGGCTCTAGCATGTGCTAAAAATTGATCGCTAGAGGTGCCTGAAACGGCTCTAGTTAAAACATGTTAAAAAGAACCCAATGAAGTCATTTGAAAACCTCTTGTGTGCATAGAATCTGAAAAATCAACTTGCACACAACTCCGCACACACTCACAAGCATTATAGTTTGATTCCGAGTAACTCCTAAGTTTTCCGAAAAAATGAAAAGCCAATCATACTTTGTGCCCCAGTTCTGAGAATTGAAATCAATTTCAAAGCTAAGTTTGTGAAAATTGAAGTCTTGGTAGATAATTATTAGTTTGCATTGCTTGAGGACAAGCAATAGTTCGAGTTTGGGGGTGTGATAAGTGTTTAAAAGTACTATTTTTCTTACCCTTTTTACTCATATTATTGTTAGACTTAGGCTAATATTAGTTACATAATTAGTCATTCATGCATTAATCAATGTTTCCTTCCATCGTTGAGCTTGATTGCATAACTTGGTTGTTTTTGTGGGAAAATATGCTGCTTTGGTGTGTTTTGTGTGTATGTGCAGGATCACTTGCCAAAGCAAGGCTAGAGCTAGTTGCCAGGGCAATGCATGAAGGAGATGCCGAGCTAGTTGCCAAGGTAATGCATGAAGGAGACGCCGAGCCAGTTGCCAGGGCAATTGTCGACAAAGAATAAGGTGATATGGTAGTCGAAATTGATGACTAGACAAGCCCAAGATGACGTGGAGCAAAGCTAAATCCCAAAGGAGTTTGATTTCCATGAAGAGGTTAAAGAAGAATTAAATTCCAAGAAGATAGGAGAAGTTCTAGAAGGAATATAATTATAATAAAAAATTATATTCTTTAAAGATAATTTAATTCCAACTTAACTTCCTCCTCAAATGAGGACTTTGACCTAGCCCTATAAATAGATCACCAAGCCGTCAACTCCAAGAGGGAGAGAAGAGAGAATTTTTGACAACATCAAGGGCAAGGAGGATTTCGACAAAGCTCCATCCATTCTTCATCTTTTTATTTCTTGTTCAATTAGGTTCATGCTAGGGATTCTTTATCTTGTGTTTCTTTGAAACCTAGCCATGAACTAAATCTATTTGGCTAAGGTTATTGTGTCTTGTGGTTGTGAGAAACTATTGGATTTTGTTTAGGTAATAAGAGTTTGCACTTTTCTATTCAAGGTTTATTCATTCTTGGTTCTTATTCTTGTTTGCGAGTGAATTGGGAGAGGATCTCGTAACTTCATCTATTTATCTAATATCGGGAGAGTTAGATTCAAGAAACGAAAGAATAAGATCTTTATTCAATCTATTGATGGTGAAGATTAATCCGGCTTATGAATAAGTTAAGGATTTCAACGGCTAATAGGAGCGCAAGAGTGGTTGTTGTTCACCCTTGATTCACGCAGGGATGTATTATCAAGGCATGCACAAGTAGCTAGAGTTTCGACTTAGGGATAAGAAGAAACCATTGAAGAACGCTCTGTCGAACCTTGAAGGTTGCTGCCCAGACGCCCAAGTAGTTGCCCAACTAGTCGCCCAAGCAACCATCGATTAGTTGCCAAGGCAACCCCATTGTGCAAGTTGCCACGGCAACTGAGTTGCCCTTGCACTCTTTTACCAAGACGATCCAATCGGCTATCACACCTCAACTCACGATAACCTGGCCTATCTCTCTCATTTGATCTCATCTATTCCTTTACTTTATTGCTTTCTAGTTTAGTTATTAGTTTAAACTCCTATAATCTTCTATTTGTGTTTTTACTTTTTATAGTGCAAGAGATTAGATTCTTGAAGTGGCACCAATCCCTGTGGAGATGATATCTTTTATACTATAACTTGTGACGTGTACACTTGCACAATTGTAGAGCACTTATTACGCGCAACAATATTCCTAAGGGGTTTCCACTCAACTACCGCTTGGATTTTTTTAGAGTCAACATAGATCCCATCCGCAGAGACAATGTGACCCAAAAATGCCACTTTAGAAAGCCAAAACTCACACTTACTGAACTTGGCATACAGCTCCATCTCTCTCAAAGACTGAAGGATAACTCGTAGATGGTAATCGTGCTCTTCCTCCAAGAGCGAGTACACCAAGATGTCGTCTATGAAAACCACCACAAACTAGTCTAGGTAAGGTTAGAAAATCCAGTTCATTAGGTCCATGAAGACTGCAGGTGCGTTGGTAAGCCCAATTGGCATTACCAAGAACTCATAATGTCCATACCATGTCCTAAAAGCGGTCTTTTGGACATCCTCTTCAACCACCTTCAACTAGTAGTAGCCCGGTCTCAAATCAATCTTCAAAAACACACAAGCACCTCTCAACTGGTCAAACAGATCTTCAATCCTTGGAAGGGGATAACGGTTCTTCACCGTTACCTTATTAAGATGTCTATAGTCAATGCACATCATCATTGACCCATCTGTTTTCTTAACAAACAGGACCAGTGCACCCCAAGGTGAGATACTCGGTCAGATAAAGCCTCTCTCTAACAACTCTTGAATCTGACCTTTCAACTCTCTTAACTCGGTGGGTGCCATACAATACGGTGCTATTAACACGGATGTCGTTCAGGGCATCACCTCGATTCTGAACTCTAACTCTCAGTCAGGAGGTAGTTCAGCTCCTTTGAAAACACGTCAACAAACTTTCTAACCGTCTGTAGATTCTTTAACATTGGGTTCTCAACTCTGGCATCCACCACGTGAGCTTGGAAGACTTCACAACCTTGTTGAATCATCTGCTGAGCCGTCAAAGCTAATACCACATTTGGAAGACAAGGATTTCTTTCACTTCTAGCCACCAGCTGAGACCCATCCGAAACACAAAGTTTCAAAGTCTTAGTCCTACAACCTAAACCTGCATCAAGCTCGAAAAGTCAATCCATCCCCAATATGGCATTAAACTCGTAAAATGGTAGCACCATCAAATCCATGGGAAATACTAAACCTTAAACCTCCATTGGACATTTTCTATAGACCTTATCAACTATCATGTCATACCCCAATGGGATACTCACATGAACTTCCACCTCAAGATCTTCGGCAGGTATGCCCCACTACTTCGATATCCCACTACGTATATAGGAATGGGTAGACCCCAAATCCACAAGAGCAACAATAGGAACAGAAAATAAGGTGAACATACCTGAGATAACATTTGTAGCCTTACAGTCCTACTGTGCCTTGACCGCATACTATCTCGCATGGGCCCTCGCTGTCGACTGAAAGGTACCACCGCTCTGATGTTCCATCACATGACTTGCCCCTTCTCTAGCAAAATCGAGTACTCTATGTGCTGTGAAAGAGTTCCTCTGATTTTGAACTGGGGCAACATCCAAAGCCTCAGGATAGTCTCTTACAAAGTGGTCTGGTGATATACACCCATAACATACATTGGTATTGCTGTAACACTCTCCATGGTTCTTGTGCCCACACTGGCACATATTGGTGTATAAGATCCTCTAGACGAGCCTCCAAAACTCATAGCAGAATAGGAGTTAGGCCTCTTACGCCCCGTAGAGGTAGACCTACGGTCGGACCTTCCCGACTGGTTGGATGTTTCACCTCTCTGATTTCAATTTCCTCGATTCCTCCTTGAAGAGAACTGAGACTGATTATAGTGGGAATAACTCCCTCTACTCGGATTGACATTGCCCCTAGCTCGACTATACGTTAACCCTTGCACTTGTTCGAGGGACTTGGCACTAGTGGCCAAATTAGAGAACACCCTTGGTGGATCTGCCGTAAAAAAGTATGTATTTCTTTTCGCAAGCATTTCCTAAACCGCTTGCATCTCATCTTCTCTGTGGCAACAAGTTCTGGAGCATACCTACTCAGTTGTAGGAACTCTTGTTCATACTCATAAACTAGTCAATTTTCTTGCACTAGATGGGTAAACTGGTCTCGTAGTCTATCCATATGAGCTTCTC